>BGPR01001830.1:24347-45494 GCA_013235015.1 Araneus ventricosus | reverse complement strand
ACTAGTAATAGACGTTCTTTATGATGAATCTGTGAAATTATAACAAAAGTTGCTAAATTCGTGGAATTCCTTTTATGGCCCCGTCATAGATAATGCAGAGTTTTAAAAATGAATCTCATAAAGTACTAATAATAGACGTTCTTTATGATGAATCTGTGAAATTCTAACAGAAGTTGTTAAATTCGTGGAATGCTTTTTATGGCCCTGAGGTGCGTAGAAGCACTTAATGCTTCATTTATAGATAATGCAGAGTCTTAAAAATGAATCTCGTGTTTTAAAACAAATGTCATCAAAGTACTTGTGTTATTTATTTGTATTTACTAATTTTTAAAGTAGCATTTTATTCTGTGTTAACAGAATATGTATTTTCTAACATTTGTTTCATCAATCGATTCCATCACAACAAAAATATTGAAAACAGCCATTATAAATTCTTGAAATTTGTATATATCTTTTCTGCATAACATTTCTAGAATATAGGTTTGCAATTTTCTCGGTAAAGTTTCTAACTTGCGTCCATTTTCTATATTTTGATGCGAAAATAATGAAAACATAGCAAAAGATAACAAGATTTCCGAAAAAAAGAAAAGGAGATAAGAGAAAAAGACAACATTGTTTCTACAAGAACGTTTCAGATCAGTGAAACATACCTAATAGTGAAGTTATCAAAGGATAATTATCAAAGCATATTACTTTGGAGAAAAAAGTAATATATACTGCTTTTCTTTATTAATATGATTTTTTTCTTTACGATTTATTCCACCTGTTACTTATACTGCTACATTCATTTGAAATCAAATAATTGTACATGATTATTTTATTTATTTAAAGAAAAGGACACTGCAGAGAAAACTCCATTTATAGAGTGCTTTAAACAACAAACACACAAAGAACAAAAGCCACAACTAGTAAATAAAAAAATGCACTAGAAAATAAAAAGTTGAACACAGATAATACGCAAAATCATAAAATTTTGCAAGCGCATGTATAATTAAAAACGAAAACAAATAATCAAAAAAAACATTAAAACACACTATGATTCTAAAAGTCGTATTTTTTAAAAAAATTAAAAGACCATTTCCAAAAGGCAAGGGTTAAAAAGTCAAAACACACAAGCACTGAATCCTCTAAAAACACACCAGGAGTTAAACGGTTAAAGACGAAAACACACACTTGAGACAAAATGTAATAATTGTCTTGTAGTGTTCACAAAATGAGATATGTGAATGTAGAAAAAACATTTTGACATGACAACATGACTTGAAAACCCCGATGTCACTAAGTGAAGTTCTGATTACAACTTATTCCCATTCTTTTGTTATATGCTTTTAAGAATTGCTACACTACTTCGTAAAAAATATTATAGTTTCTAAAACTTTTTCTAATGACCAATTGTTCTTATCTGATAACTTTCATTTACGAGAAATGATCTTTTAAAAAGAAAATAAATAGATCGTTTTAGAATGCAATTGAATCTTTGACGCCTGAAGAATTGTTAGTAATTATTAGGATTTTAAGAAGGTGGAAAAAAATTAGTTTAATCTTTTTGAAACTGACCACGTAGGACTGAAAAGATGAACGGCACTGTAGAACTGCATTCTGATCATTACAAAAAATAGATTATCTTCTTTCGTTTATCGAAAATATTGTTACAAAGCTATAAAGTTGTTTCCCTGAGATGCTAATCTTGGCGACAAATTTGGCAACCTTGGCGACAAAGTTGGCGACTTTGGTGACAAAAGGAATTTTCTAGAAAGACCTCGAACTATCAACCTATTTCTATTAGCTTCATGGACTTTCTGGAGATTACGTCACTTCCTACGTAATGAAGTCACTTCCTGTTGAAAAAGTATAAAAGCAAGCTCTCAAGCCAAGAAGAGTCAGTTGAGTTTTGATCAGCAAGCAAGCTGGTGAGCTAACAAGAAACCTTTGAGCGCAGTGTTGAGATTCATCGGTAATCTCTGTTTGAATTTTTACAAGTTTTGTTTTAATACTTGTGCTACGTTTCTTTTCTAAGAATATTTGTAAAATTAAGAGCTTTATTTTCTTAATCCTGCTTATTGGATTGCATTCACGCACACCCACAAGACAATTTTGTCACAATATGTTGTCGCTCTATGTCCCTTTCATATTTATTTTGCATTCATTTTAACATATTTGATTTTAAGCAGACATTGACGCTCGAATAAACTATGAAACAGCGTATATCAATTTTTCGGAATTTTCTCTCAACTTTGATCTTAGAATTCCGTACAGTTAAAGCTGAAAATTCCTAATATTTTATTGAAGTTTTACTGCCCAATCTTTGCATATTACATTTCGTTCTTTCTGTTTCAGTTTTCTAATTTCTATATTGTGACATTCGTAACGAATAAAAAAAAACATATATTTGTAGAATTATTAAAATATTTAAAAAAACAAATTAATTAGATTAAAAAATCGTTTGATCATAAAAGAAATTAATTTTAAAATATCGTTTGGCTGAAAAAGAAATTAATTAAAAATATCGTTTGGCATTAATTCTTTTCTAAAGGTTATAAAAATCGTTTGGCAACAATGTATTGTCTTTTGCTAACGTTACCTAGCAACGGAAAAGAATAATGAATTGAGCTTGGAATTCGATGCAAGAATGAGGTAACGTTTGTGATGTAAGTGTATGTGTTTGTTTTACATGTTTGTGTTGTGGTAGACGTCCAATAAATATATTATTTTTGATAAAGAAGGCTCTACAATTCTTCATATTATGCTGAAATACATCACAATATGAACAATTTTTTTAAATGAGTAATTTTTTTCGAAAGATAAATAACATAAGTTTCTAAGAAATAGTCAGAGAGAGAGAGCATTCAAAACACATTTCGAATATATGTGCATTCTTGAATACCAAAAATATTATTTAAAATCTACATTTTAGAATTCCACCCAGCTGCTTGATCAAGTTGCCAAACAGCATTTCTAAAATTTTTACCTAAAAACTCGGAACTTTCCTTGACATAAGAAGGACTTGCATGCACATGATCAGAATACATCTTCCATATCACAAGAAAAAGCGCAAGAGGTCTAGACGGATGGACGAAGAAAAATTCCACGTCTGACCAGTACATCAGTAGAATATGTAATCCAGTGTCTAGAGTTGGGCATTATGTTAACTTTGAGCTATATATTACATAGTCAAATCTTAAAGCGATTGCGAAAGACATTTGATGTTGTCATATTTTTGTGAATAAAAGATCAATTGTATTTCACGTAGAATATAGCATATAGCAGATATAAAAATAAATTTACTTAATTTTTATATTCGTTAATGCTTTTTCAGTTTTTACTTTCTCGTATACGAAGTATACAAAGAGAAAGTATTGTCATCGTCAAAAAATTCGAACTCGAGAATTTGACGAATCTCCACGTTATAGACCTCCCTGAGTCCGAAAAACACAATTTGGGAATTATGTCTGTCTGTGTGTGTGTGTGTGTGTGTGTGTGTCTGTGAACACGATAACTCGCAAACTATGAGAGCTACGGGGATGAAATTTGGTATGTGGTCTTTAAACATAATTTGTAGGTTTCTGTCAAATTCTAGACAAAATCCGTCAACGGAAAGTCTGTCTGTCTGTATGTCCGAAGTCATGCGAACGCTATAACTCAAAAACTTGAATAGCTAGATGGATAACATTTGGTACACAGTTTTATCGTCATGAATGTAGGTCCGTATAAAATTTTGGGCCAAATCCGTCAAAGGGTTGGCTGTCTGTCGGTCTGTATAATTTACTATTGAAACCAATCCGTTATCTCCACGCGCATGCGTACTTGAAGCAGTCTTCTGTGCAGGCGAAAGGAGCGAATTCCGTCAGTTTGTCCTTGAGACGGCAAGAGTGAAACCTAGCTGTATGCGATAGATATGCGTTTTAATCGGCAGGCATCGCTTTGAATTTGATTCTTTACCTAGATATTTTTCAATCACTATAATAAAAAACCTTCTGATAGTCATTGGATTCTGGATAACAATAGGTTCGAATTTTTTTAGCCACGCGGGGGAAGGAGAAGCGGCACCTTTTGGGGGAAGTATACGAGAAAGTTTAGGGGAGAACACTCCCGCTGGTTTGAGTAGGCAAGCTTCTATGAACATTCGTCATATTATTTTTCTATTCTTAATTAACTATACATTAGCATTTATTTGCTTCAATATTTTATATTAACATATATTTAGGTATTGTGATATTCTTTACAAAAATATTTAGTTATTTCTGAAGTTTTCTTTCTAAAATGTAGTGTGGCAATACGATATTTGTCTTACGAGAGTTGCCTAGCAACGCAGGATAAAAAGATGTTAGTTTTTAAGATTTAAAAATATTGGATTGTAGAGAGAAAGACTGAAATGTAACGACTGATGTGTATAGTTCCAGCGACTGAACGGATTTTTAGGTGAAAATTATGTTAAAATAAAAGTGTTTTTTTTAAAGACTGTTGACTTATCCTGCAATACATTACAATGTTGTCGCGGTCTAGCTGAAGACTCAATAGCCGAATGGTTAGTGATTCGGGTTCGAGTCGTTGGACTTCTATGTTTGCAACCGTTATTTCGATTATTCAATTTATATGCAAAATATAATTTATGTAAAATTCATCTCTGTAAATAACCTCCTAGTGGAGTGTTCTAGAACATTCCTCCAAGTATGATAACAGATGAATAAGTCATCAGCTGTGGTGCTGTCCGTGTAGAGTACTACGGCCAAATAAATCTTTCTGTTAGTTATAATGTGCAGCAAGAGTTCATTTCTACGTGACAATAGGTCCCTTTAATATTTTCTAGTAAACTTTTTTGTGCGTATTCTTACATTAATGGCGTTTATTTTTCATGCATTCCCTCAATTTTTGTTTTACATAAAGCTGTATAGCTGTTGCGACTGTGCGTCTTTCACTCATTGGGATTTGCTAATATTTTTATTAAACATTGGATGGAAGAACTGAGCATTTTAATTTCGATCGAATTTAATTTTAAAGGTGGAGGCGGTGCTAGGCGTTCCACGGTGTCGGTCAGTTTCAAAGTTTCAGTTAGGGATGGGAAAAGCCCACCGGTTTTAATCGAAAACCGTTTTTTTTTGTTAACCTGTTTTTTCGGTTATTTTTTTTGTCCTGGTTATAACCGGCTATTTTTCAAAATCCAGTAACCGGGTGAAAAAACCGAATCTGAAGATAGAATCGATTTCACGTTCGATTATACTAAAACTTACCAAGTTATGAAGCTTTGAAGTTCATCATCTTAGGCCAATCAACGCCAACCCCTTCATAGAGGCGTCTGTTGGTTGGCGAATTACTGAAAGAGTCTTTATTACCAGGTAAATATAAGCCAATGGATTGATTTCCTGTAAAAACAATATTAATAAAAAAATTTATCGGCAAACGGCGTTTGTATTCTATAAAAAAAAATACCGAAAACCGGTTATTTTGAGCGGTTATAACCGCCAGGTTAAACCGGAGGTGAAAAAAACCCGAATAACCGAAAACCGGTTATTTTGAGCGGTTATAACCGCCAGGTTAAACCGGAGGTGAAAAAACCCCGAATATCCGAAAACCGGTTATTTTGAGCGGTTATAACCGCCAGGTTGAACCGGAGGTGAAAAAACCCCGAATAACCGAAAACCGGTTATTTTGAGCGGTTATAACCGCCAGGTTAAACCGGAGGTGAATAAAACCCGAATAACCGAAAACCGGTTATTTTGTGCGGTTATAACCGCCAGGTTAAACTGGAGGTGAAAAAAAACCGAAAACCTGTTATTTTCACAATAACCGCATTCCTGCCTCAGTCGTGCGGTTGGATCGAATTTAAAGACCACGCGGTGGCGTGTACAACGTTTATTGAATCACAACAGAAGAGCGAACTTTCTCTGCACAGATAACCTTTTTATACAAGACGGCGCATAAATCCACAGCAAAGATCTTCATAGAAGGACTTTGCATTACATTCTGCACATTTTGCACTACTTACAAATCCCTTTAACCCAATGATTATATCTTTCCCAAACTTCACACCATGAACAGGAATGTTTTACAAAGAGAGCTAGGAAAATTTACATCGAAAAGAAATGAAACTGGAATTGAAAAAATAGACAAATAACAATTGTAAGTCTATAGATTTCATGCTAAACCAGTTAGATATATTTATTCTATGAAACTTTATTGGCATAAATCCTTCAGTGTTTATTCGTAAAAACTGAACAAGAAAATTAGAAAAGGTATGAATTATTGCTCACAAACCCCTAAATTCTTTCTTTGGTGAAGTTATCATTAAATTGTATTTTTGTTAAATGTGGGTATCTCATGCAGTCTCGAACAGAAAGAAAAAGTTAATTTTGATTATCACGAAAAATTATTTTAACTACTTCCTCAATAATGGTTAAAATAAAAGCATTAAAAAGCAAAATTTATTTGCTTTCAATATTTGTTTGAGGGGGGGGGCTTTCCCATGTGCTTAAATTAAGTCTTGAAAATAGTATTAATTATAGTTTAGTGAGGTGAAATAGTTGGTCATGCAACAATACCAAAAAATGAAATCTTTAACATCACTTTTTGAAACTGCAAATAAACTACAGAAGATATCACACACGCTTCCTATAAAGTAAGTCCTGTAAAATTACCTCACAGTTACTGCAGTTATTCTGTAGATACTTCAGAAAATGTACTTCTGAATTAATGGCTATAAAATAACTTTAAATTTACTGCAGTATTACTACAAATTTAAAGTCTCATTATTTTTGGAATTTATCATTGTAAAATTACTGCACACAAACTACATAATTTTTGCAGATAATATCTCATGGTATTTTTGGAATAAATTACTTCAAAATTACTTCACATTAGCTGCAAATTAACTGAAGTATTTTTATAGTCAAGATTGCACTACAGAAAATCTACAGTTGACTGCAAAAAAACTTAAAAAATACTTCACTTCTGTAGAAAAACTACAGTTCATTTTTAGCTGGGATAGGTTTTATCCCAGATAATAATAGGTAAATCTAATGGATAATAGGTAAATCTGCATGGATGCATCCATGCAGATTCAAAACTAGAATAGGTTTACCTATTCTAGTTTTGATTCTTACTTCTTATCGTTGTCTGTTATTATTTTTATATTTTTAACTCTTCCGCATTTAAAAAATTCCCTTTATTAGTATTTATATTTATTTTGTACTTCGCAATTTTTTCCTGGATGATGTTGTACTTGCGCACATCAATTAAATTGTTTCTATTAATTTTGCCTTTCAGATATTGAATCCTTAAGTCTGTCTGAAATCCAGTTTAAAGTAAACGGATGCTTGCGTTTGCGGAAGATCTGATATATTTAAAATCTTTGGCTCAAAGGCCTTTATTTAGAGATATTACGCCAAAGGCAAGTTAATAAAATTTTGGATAGATATTGCACCAAATTTGACATCATTAGAAACATCGATACGAGTTTAAAGGCAAAAATTCAAGTTTGAAATTCGTGTCGTGAAAGGGAAACAGTAATTAAATAAGGTGATATGGCTAAATTTGAGACTAAAATACAATGGTTTTTAAAATTTTTGAAAAGTGAACAAGAGGAGAAAGGGACGATTCATAAATGTAGTCAATGTAGGTGAATCAGTATTAAAAAAATCGGCTAACGTCTAGTTTTGAATCTATGGTTATTAATAATCTATGGCTCTTAATTTTGAATCTGTGGTTATTAAAAGTCTATGGCTGTTAATTTTTAATCTGTAGTTATAAATAATCTACGGCTGTTAATTTTGAATCTGTGATTTTTAATAATTTATGGCTGTTAATTCTGAATCTGTGGTTATTAATAATCTACGGCTGTTATTTTTGTATCTGTGGTTATTAATAATCTATGGCTGTTAATTTTGAATCTGTGGTTATTGATAATCTACGGCTGTTAATTTTGAATCTGTGGTTAATGATAATCTACGGCTGTTAATTCTGAATGTGTGGTTATTGATAATCTACGGCTGTTAATTTTGAATCTGTGTTTATTAATAATCTGTGGCTGTTAATTTCGAATCTATGGTTATTAATAATCGTGGCTGGAAAATTTGAATTTATGACTGTTAATACACTATGGTTGTTTATTTAACAATGGTTAGATAACACCTGGGTCTGCATCCCTTTTCCAAACTTCTATGCCACACCAACTTAAAAATGTGTGACTCAGCAGGATTATCGAATCTTTTGAGGAAGCGGGTCACGCCCCCACAATCATTCATGGCTCTGCCATCAACCAGGTTACTGAGGGTTTGTTTCGTGAACTAGATCACTTTAATGTAGGTGGTTTGTATAGTTGATACTGTACTCTATAGACCGGTAATGGCGAACCTTTTTGAGAAGTGGATCAAATTTTCTTCATTATTTTTTTATACCAACTCGTGGGTCACTAAGTCAGTGGCGTCACTTGGAAAGGGCGAGGGAGGGATGGGTGCGGAAAAATGGTACCAATAATTTGGAAACACCGAAAATTTGGCAACAGAAAAAAACTTGAGAGTTTGCTTCTTCGTTTGTTCGTTCTCAGACGCGTACGCCAAGGCAGCCAATTACTTCAACACTGCAAGATGGTACAATCCAATTCTATGCGAGCCAGAAAATCAGTTAGTCAACGCCCAATTCGTAATATTTTTTTTATAAATTAGACAATAGAAATGTTTTCTTTAATTTTTAATATTTTCGTTTTTCTATAAATTCGACATTAGAAATGTTTTCTTTAATTTTTAATGTTTTCGTTTTTTTATAAATTCGACATTAGAAATGTTTTCTTTAATTATTAATGTTTTCGTTTTTTTATAAATTCGACAATAGAAATGTTTTCTTTAATTTTTAATTTTTTCGTTTTTTATAAATTCGACATTAGAAATGTTTTCTTTAATTTTTAATATTTTCGTTTTTCATAAATTCGACATTAGAAATGTTTTCCTTAATTTTTAATGTATTTGTTTTTTCATAAATTCGACATTAGAAATGTTTTCTTTAATTTTTAATGTCTTCGTTTTTCTATAAATTTGACATTAGAAATGTTTTCTTTATTTTTTAATATTTCCGATTGTCTGTTCTCTCTTTCATGATTTAAATAGTAAGTTCATAAAAATCAACGCTTGGGTCACTTACCCCGAGATTACGCGAAAGGGGGTGTCCGACAACCCAAACCACGAAAAATGTGGAAAATACCCAATTCTCTTGAGTTGAAATGAGTCAAATCCATGCTATCTGCCTTTTCGGTCACCGTCAACAGACGGAATGTGTTGCAAGAAAAAATACTTTATTTTTTTAATCGGAATTGAGCTTATGGAGTGTCGAGCACCCTCGTACGAATCTTCTCGTCAGGTTTCTTTGCTGAATTGGGTGATCGTATTAGGGACAGGAAAATAATTTTTCTCGCTATTTAAGTTTTAGTGAGGATCTATGTGGATTCGCGAATATTCTATATATTTAAAATGGAGATTTTTGCGGATACGAGATATTGAAAGTGGATAGTAGTGGAAATAAAAATCTCAATACATTGAAGTAAACGTTTTATCATTCTGTACGTAATGTAACTGTATTCAGCTGGTGCATGTCTTACCCACTTTCACAAAAAGTATTGGAGGAAAAGCTTAAAATTGTAGAAACTATTCTGAAAAATAAAAGCGTATGACGCACTAAATTTATCGGATCTATAGGTAAAGCCCATCAGAATTCTTATTTGGATTACTAAAAATATGGTTTCCTCTGTACCTAAGAAAAGTAGAAGCGGTATTTTTCTATCCAAATTGTATAACGATTATAATATTAATGATTCTTTACTATAAAAAATGTTGAAAACGTGTGTGTAGGAAATATACTTTTCTTATGTGTTCGCAATGCGTTGAATAATATAAAGTATTATGTTTTAAATTGAATTAATGTTATAATAATTGAATTTTGCTTCAATAGCGAAATAACAAATTGGGGTGTTGCACACCCCTTTGCGCGTCTTCATGTTACTCTTCGTTACTCTGCGCTTCCTCCCGTGTTAAAAAGCCTTCCTGGGTCAGTGTATGACCCGCGGGTTATAGGTTCTCCGCCGCTGCTATAGACCGATAATTTCCTCATTGAAAACGTCAGGCTATTTGATTTGCCTATTTTCATTGCCATAGTCCGATAATTTACTCACTGAAAACGTCCGGTTGTTTGATTTGCCTATTTTCATTGCTATAGACCGATAATTTCTCACTGAAAACGTCCGGCTATTTGATTTGCCTATTTGCATTGCCATAGACCGATAATTTCCTCACTGAAAAGTCCGCTATTTGGTTTGCCTAATAGACTCTTAATTTTCTCACTGAAAACGTCAGACTATTTGATTTGCCTATTTTCATTGCCATAGACCGATAATTTCCTCACTGAAAACGACCGGCTATTTGATTTGACTATTTTCATTATCATAACGATACGGAATAGGCAAAAGGCTTGAAGTCATTCTATTTGAAAGTTATTAAATTGTACAGCGTGTTAAAATATCCAATAAATATTTCATTCCATATTCAATATTCGATCATTTCAAATAAAGCATTATGATAAATGCTATTACGTTCGTGAATCTTTAATGAAGCCTCAAATATGATCCTCTAATGAAATTCATTTAAATAATCAAAATCTGTTCAGCTTCCCATATTTATTAGATGAGTATGCACTGTGACATGCAATACTGTCAAAGCATTGAATGAGTGATATGTAATATCAGTAAAGGCAAACCTTGAATTTCGGTGATTAACAGTATAACCAGTTTGGACTTTCAGGCTGGTATTTTGATAAACAAACATGATTACATACTTTCTATTAGTAAAAGCACGAGATAAATTTTTCTATTTCTTTTTAATATGTTAACGCCCAAATTAATTTAAAGCATAGATTTCAATAAATTTCTACTTAATAAACACAAAGATTAAGTTAAATGAGATAAAATAAAATTAAATTCGGAGAAAAAATGGTGAAGGTCTTTTTATTATTATTTTAGAAAATATAAAAAGATCTAAGGTATAAAAAACCGGTAGCAAATTATTTTTTAAAAAAAACTTTTTTGCATAAATATTAAAGATTTTTAAAATATAATAAAATATTTAAAAATAAAAAAATACTTTATTATTTCTTGCGTTACCTCAAAAATAGAACGACGGAAAATCAAAAAAAATTCGAAACGACAACGTTAGGTATCCGAACACGTTCGGAGCAATTTTTTAAAAAAATGTTACATAGAAACAGTATAATATGTTTTTTAGATTTGAACTTTATAAAGATTAATAATAGAGTATTACTTTTGAGAATAAATTATTATGAATTTCCAAAAAACCTAAATTTGTGCTGTTTTTTAGCGAAAATTTTCAAAAACTTCAAACATGCTGCAGGTCAAACTTTTGTAGTAATTCAAATACAAGTACTATTAAAATGAACTACATACTATGGACTAGTGCTTGTATTAGAATCTTAACATTCTTTGCATAAATAAAAATTTTAGTGCTAATCGAACAATCATTATAAGATTTTCAGCAAATTTGTTATGTCATTTTTCAAATAAAAGACCATAATTGAAAAAATATTGTTACAATATACATTATTTTAGTACATGCACTAGAGAAACATTTGAAGAAAGTGTTCACAAAATTTCAGAACAATCGAATGATGATATCTTGAGTTTTCGTGTTTGAAGTGTGAAAATTATGCATAAAATCTAGTTTTGAGAAAAATCAAATTTTAGTTTTGTCACAGGCTTAAATTAAGTATCTAAACTTTTAAAAAAATCCTAAAAATATACTAACATCATATTAACTTGAAAAAATGCAGTTTAAAAGAATTTTTGACAGGTTTCTGTCCCTTTAAATGACAACTTTCGGTTAATTAAACGCCCACTTCCGGTTTTTTATTTGTTATAAAATAATTAATAACTCATCTTCTAATTAACTTACCGAAAAAAGTAAATATGTTTTAGAAAGGTAGAGGAATGAACTATCCAAAACATCAAACATAAAAAAAAATGGAATTTTGGCCAAAAATCGACTTTTCAACCTGTTCGGAATCTTGCTAACTGGAGGTCTAAACCTGTTCAAAAATGTTTAGAAGTTTGGGAATACATTTTGACTTCATAGAAAAATCAGAAAAGAAACAATGAAATGCAATCACATAGCCACGGAAGTGATATGTAACTGTCCTATGAGAAGGATGGTGGGCGATAATGGATTTTAACAGGTCTCATTGCGAAAGGTATGATTTTGGTTCATAGAAAAAAAGTTGAGCTGAAAGAAAAATATTCGAAATTGTCATATTTTAGTAGAAAGCCAAGGTAAATCTAAAAAATGCAGAACAAAATATAACCTTATCTTAGTTATAAGTGAAATGAGTTACTCGAAAACCCAGCTGAAAATTTTACACGTCGGTCAAGCTTAGTTATATAGGCTTTAGGGAGCATTTTCTGAAATTTCATTAATAAACTGAAATTAAGTTTAATCCAATTTTCGCGCGAAATATTTTTCCGTATACTTACATATTATTATTTAATTTTAACAAGCCTATAAATGATTGCTAATAAAAGAGTTGTCTATATATGTAGAGTTTATTCTGGATTTCATGCCGTTTTTCCCTACATTTAACCATCTGACTACTAA
This sequence comes from Araneus ventricosus, assembly GCA_013235015.1. NCBI lineage: Eukaryota > Metazoa > Arthropoda > Arachnida > Araneae > Araneidae > Araneus > Araneus ventricosus. The sequence goes on along the minus strand of BGPR01001830.1, from coordinate 32,856 downwards.
GAGTTCTCAAAATCTGAGTACAGTTGTATACGGAGGTTTGCTTAATAATTGATCTGTGGAATAGATTCGTCCGCCCCGTTCTCCCTTTTCTCCTCACTAAGGGTGGTGGGAGATATGAATGGCAGGCCTTTCATCTCTCATCTCTCCCCTAAGGGTGCATTTAATGACCCTCGCCCAACTGCCTTTCTCCCCTTTCGGAACAGCAACCGGCCGAAATCCGCCCCACTAATATAGAAGTTGCATGGCCGGTTACGGGCGGCTTAGGAGTCAGAGTGTTAATGCTTTCATTCTCAAAAATTCATTATTGACTTTATCTGAATTCTTCGAAATTTCTTTAGTTATTTTAAATCTTGAGATCATTTTATGTAGTTTTTGACTCCTAGTAAATTGATCAAAAATAGTTAGGGTTTGATTCGAATTCCTAACAAAATTTTATATATATATAAATGATATAGCGTCATTTAGCAAGCAACACAATCTATCTCATTTTTTTTTGAAATTTCAAACAGGAAGAAAAAACTGAATTTTTCGCAATTTGAAATTTCAAGAAATTGAGATAGGTGGTGTTGCTTGTTAAGTAACGATATACAGTCGGACCTCTATTTAACGAAGTCGCTGAATCCCGAAAAAAAGTTCGTTATATGGAAAATTCGTTAAATAGAGATTCATCTTTTAAAATACTTTAAACTACACAAAACAGATTTTAAATTCATAAACACTAAATATTATTATTAAAAAAGTAATTAATCACTCCTTTATTTTGCAAATTAATATCTATTTGTTTTATATGTCCTACCCATCGAAAAGAAATCTGCAAGGAAAACCAGAATAAAACAAAACATTGTCCGGGAATTCACAGTATTTTCATTTTTAAAAAAATAATTTTATATCAAAATTAATGAATTTTAATGACATTATCGCATTTATTTCAACAAGTAATTTTAAGTATACATTATCACATGCGTCCTTAAATTTAATTACTGATAAAGTTCGAGGACACGGGACAGCTCCATTGAGGGTGAAAGGGGGATATTGAAAGTTTTTCTAGTGAAGTGGACAGTGTGTGTGTGGGGGGGTAAAGGTTGTACATCCTGGATGAAATGAAAAGAATGATTCACTGCTCTCAATGAGTTAGGAGACTGGTAAACCCAGTTCAAGGTCAATGATCACCACAAAATGTGTTAAAAGAAAGAATAAGTTTGGAATATTCAGAAATATTTTGAGAAATAGGGAGAAAAAAATATTGGATCACAAGAAAAAGTTCGTTAAATAGAGAATGCACTTCGCTATTCGGAGGTTATTTTACGTAGAAATTCTCAAAATGTTCTTGGTTCTAAGGAAAAGTTCGCAAAATAGAGAAATTCGCAAAATAGAGGTTCGTTAAATAGAGGTCCGACTGTATATATTAATTTTACAAATTCATCAAGACATTTTGTAAAATATCTTATCAACATCATCTATTTGAAAAATAAACTGAAAAGTATTTTAAATATATGTAATAAGCATCTGTTTTCCCTAAGTTCTGGAATATTTATGTTGAATATTTTAAACAATTATATGTGGAAAATGGCTTCGAAATAATTAAATTTACAAATATTACATTTAAAATTTATATACCTTTAAAAAGAACAAAGTACTATTCTACCTACAGAACCCTGTTAGAATTATTTGTCCTGAAATTAAATACTTTGAAATTACGAAGCATTTTAATATTATCTAGGTATTTTATAGAATGAACGTTTAAGGGAAAATAGTGAGGCAGTAAATATTCTTGTAAATTATTCCAGAAAAAAATATTTCAAGATACCCAGTTTTATTCTTGTGTCTCCAATCCCAGATCCACACTGGCTTTAATTGGATTGTTCCTTTCTTCGGCTGTTCCTTATTAAGAGAATCGGCAAAAAGAGTTCCAAGTGAAATTTCTAATCGGTCGCAATTACAGCAGTTGAAATTTAATTATCGACTACCGAATCTCCTTAATTACTTGGTATCACTTTAGATCTGTTGTCTGAACAAAAGATTCGCTGAAGCGCTTTCCTTTGTTTAACTTTTGGCAACTCAAGTCTTCGTTTTCTTTACTTTTCTCTTCTTTCATGGAGAACAGCTTTCTGATGAAGTTTTTAACTAATTCCTTAATCATGATTTGTAAATCAGCGGGCAAAAAATAAAAAAAATCGTTCTGTTGATTCTAGACTTTTCTTTCTTTTTGTTTCACTTCTGCTCGTTTCACTTTCTACAATTATTTTCTTAATTGATTGATTTTTCATTTGTTTCATTTCGTCGTGTTCTTACAAATAGTCAAAATCCAATATTTTTCGGAGTTTTCTTTTCTCTTCAATATTTTTCACTTACTGATTTATAAATTATAACTCACCTTAAATATTACGCCTTTTTAATTTCTTTAAAAAAGTTTCTGGAAATCTATTTTTTAATCTTTCAATCTAATTAGAAGGTGTAAATATTGCTTTAGTACATTTTTGCTCGACATATTTATCTCGTTGTGTCGCTTCAAAACTTTTTTCATGTTGTAACGAAATTATCTTGTGGGTATACTTGAAAGCAATCCAACAAGCAGGATTAAAAAAAATAATGCTCTTTATTTTATAAATATTCCAAGCAAAGAAACGTAGCACAAGTATTAACACAGCATTAAAAATTCACAACAGAGACTACCAATAAATCTCAACACAATGCTCAAAGGTTTCTTGTTAGCTCCCCAGCTTGCTTGCAGGTCAAATACCAACCAACTCTTCTCGGCTTGAGAGCTTGCCTTTATACTTTTCAACAGGAAGTGACTTCATTACGTAATCTCTAGAAAGTTCATGAAACCATTAGAAATAGGTTGAAAGTTCGAGGTCCTTCTAGAAAATTCCTTTGTCGCCAAAGTCGCCAACTTTTCCGCCAATTCGCCAAGATTAGCATCTCAGGGAAGGATTTTATAGCTTTGTAACAAAATCAAACAAAATTTGCAAAGATTGTGCCGCTTCTTATCAAGTTAAATGATAATTCCAACGCAAATTTTCAAAAGTTTACTCAAAATGAAACAAATTTTTAGTAAGTTTAATCGAACTTCTTTTTCAATGAATTCTATTTCAAAAAAGTTAACTATGAAATACTGGGCTTTTAAATAAGAGCTGAGCGATGAATATATTCTAAATAAATAAATAAATTGAGTTACCTTGATTAGACACCAGACATTAAGAGGACATACGACTCTTAAACCTCGAAAAGGTGGTGGAAAATTGTCAAATTCGATACATTATATCTCTGAAACAATGCAATTCACAAAGTCACTTTTTTCCTAGAATAACAGCTGTTCTTTCTCTTATAGTACACACATTTTCAAACCTTTATATTGGTATGTATTTATTTGAGAGAGTAATAAATATGGGTATAATTTTTGGAGAAAAAAATGAGATAGTCACTTTGCGCGCATGTTACGGATAAAATATTTATCTGAACACAATATTTTGGGTATCTAAGTAATCCAAACAGTCTGTTTAAGAAACTGAATCACAATTTTTTAACATTTAAATTTAATTTCTATTTTATATACCAATTTAAAATAAAAGTGTTAAAAATAGTTAACATTTTTTCTAACCCCCCCCCCCCCCAAGAAACGTTCTTTTAGAAATATGTACAAAAATGTGATTCCATTTGTAGAACATAGCAAAATACATATTCGGTAAAACTTTTACGTAAAAATATTCAATAGTACTTGAGATATCGTGCGCGCAATATAAAAAAACAATATTTTGAGATATAGCGCTTTTAATGATATGGCTATATCCATTGTTTACATTGAAGAGCTGACACATTTTCCTTCATAACTTTCATAATTATGGGAATTTTTTAACGCGGATTGTTCTAAATTGTTCATGAGAAACAGGGGAATAATATATATATATTTCATAAAATCGAAAATTTTCGAGGTTTAACAGTCGCATGTCCCCTTAAAATAAACTCACAAAGAAAGAATTATAGAACTGGTTTCACATCATATTTGAAATTAAACATTTTATCGGTTCGATTTCTATGTGGCTCGACTGTTTCAGAGAGAATTTTCGATGACTTTGAAAGCGAAAATTAATAATAATTTACAAGAATATTTTATTATTTTATTTTGAAGGGCTGATTATCTTCTAAGATTTCTTAGATTTTAATTTTGCCTGTAGAAATGTAATTATTTTATTTTATTTTTTAAACGTTTATTCAAATACTGAATTGTCCTTAGTATTATTATTAATCCACTGGAGGGGATCGACCTGGTAACCATTTGCAGTTAAACGCTACCCTCGCGGCGTAAAGAAGAATTACAGATATAAGGGAGATAAATATAATCTTAACAGCTAATGGACGCGATCAAATTCTTCCTTGGTCAGTGATGCCATCAGGCCTTCTTTATATTGAATCTTCGTAATGTTAATGAGTCGTTCCAGGGAGTTTTTGTTTTGAATAATATTTTTACACCAGCTCGATAGGTTTCCAACACTGGGCTCGGTGAACTGAAAGGTTTTTGTCACAGATCAGTCTCTTACGAAGGGTTCTGGACCACCTTTTCCTACGCAGACGCAACGATCGTGAGAGCATAAGCCGAACTTTTGGACAAAGGGCTCATATTCTGTGATGAACTGATTAATTTTTTTATTGAGTGTTGCTTGGTTAATGTTAATTTTCAGACCGAATAGGAAAGTCCGACGTCCCGTTTCCAAAATGTTCCATCTGTCCTGCTAAATTTCAAGGCAACACTTATTGATATTTTTTAGACAAAATTTGGGGAGATCGAACTCGATGTTAACAGTACTACCATGAGTAGCCTGTCTGGCTAATTGGTCAGCAACCTCGTTGCCTAGTACATCCAAATGTTGTTTAGTTATTTTACGCTAGATCGATAGGTTTCCAACACTGGGCTCGGTGAAATGAAAGGTTTTTGTCACAGATCAGTCTGTTACGAAGGGGTCTGGACCACCTTTTCCTACGCAGACGCAAGGATCGTGAGAACATAAGCCGAAAATTTGGACATAGGGCTCATATTCTGTGATGAATTTATTAATCTTTTTATTGAGTGAAGATTGGTTAATGTTAATTTGCAGAAAGAATAGGAAAGTTCAACGTCCCGTTTCCAAAAGGTTCCATCTGCCCTGCTAAATTTCAAGGCAACACTTGTGGATATTTTATAGGCAAGATTTTGGGAGATCGAACTCGATGTTAACAGTACTACCATGAGTAGCCTGTCTGGCTAACTGGTAGGCCTCGTTGTCTAGTACATCCAAATGTCTTTTAGCCCAGGAAGAGGCAAACTTCTCTCGCAGTAGGTGAGGACAGATACCATTCCAAAGGAGACTCTAGACCCTTCGACCGAAAACATGCCTTTATTCTCAAATCAAATAGAATTCGTATGCATTCGTTCGAATCTGGTCCCGAATTAAGTATACTTACATCTCTCCAAGATCTGGCGAGTGATGTGAAACACCCACTTATATGTAAAGTAAGACTGACGTCATCATCCGCAGTAGGAGCGCCATCTATAATACCAGGGATGTTCTACGGCTTCAGTTACATTGCCATTTTTTCCTCTTTAACTGCGTTATGGTCAATCTGTCACTTTAAAAATTCTGCGATAATCAAATTCAAATCGATCATTGACTAATTTAGGCATGAGACATGTAGCCCAAAACCACAAATTAGAAGAAAGATTTAAAAATGTATAAAATAGGTCTTTTAATCTTCGAAAAAACTTTTCAAAGACAAAAATCAAGTTTTGTTAAGTTCAAAAGAACCTGTAAGTGGCGTATGTAATATTTACTTTATAAGAAACAACTTCATATTTTATTATAAGCAAGTAGTTATAATATAGGTTTAATATACCTTTTGAAAGGGGATTAATGTACTCTTGTTCGGGACGCTTTAAAGAAAATACCAAGGACGATAAGAAAAAAAATCTGGATGGTATTCATTTCGAACAAGAAGGAGAAACTCATGACGTAAAATATGAAAAACTTAAAAAGAAAAGAAATGTCTTTGCTTAGAAATCTTCACTTTACTTCATGTTATATTCATAAATTGACATTTGAGGGACAAACGATAGATATAAGTATCTACTGTACTTCCCTGCCTCTTACAATTTGTAATTAATATGTATATTGTCTGTTACTGAATTATGATAGAGAGTGATTCAATTATGCTTATATCTATTTTGTCCTATCATTTCCCAGATAGCAAAAAAGTTTGAAGAAAGGTTGCCATTTCACTTTCAATAAGATGTCCGCGACAGCATTTCCGCGCGAACCGTTTCGGAAACCATTCCTGCAAAATTGAGGTAGGAGAGTTTTTTATGAACCACCTGTCTCATCGTGTGTAGCCCCGTCCGGTATAGTGGTTAGTGCGCTTGCCTTCTAACTCTATGAACGCGGGTTCGATCCCGGTTCGGATGAGTTTGACGTCTTGTCACAATCTACAACGAAATCATGCATGTAAGTTGAGTTAAAAATTAGATTAATCAAATGAATTGAAATTAAGCTTTGATTAATTAATAACTAATCTAATTAATTGGCATCCCAGACAACTCTAAGTTGGATTAAGATGACATCATAAGAAGGTGTATAGAAAAGGGGATTGGACCCCTCTGTAGGAGTACGGCTTGGAAAGGGGGTTCTATTTTTTCAGCTGTTAACAACCTTCTGAAAGGCCTGAAACAAGCTCGTAATAAAAGATTGGGAAAATCTTACTAAAAACTTCACAGGAAACCTTGTTTCTTGTTGACTAGCGAACCTTTCCGCTACCTTGCCGAAAGGTTCAACCCTTGTCATGGAAACCTTTGTGACAACCCTTTACCCTTGCCGACGAGAAGGTTTCCAAAACCTTTTAGACAAGCTTTCTTTGCTATCTGGGTTATTTGCTGTTTTTTCATTTATTTCCCACATTTTTAAAGAGTATACCACTACGATTTGGGATTCTTAAGACTAATAGTTTTTCCTATGTCATTCATTGAACAACGATACACCCTTATCACCATATATAAATAGCACTCTAAACTGCGACTCAGTATTCCATTAATTTCAAATTCATGAGCTTCAGAACAACAAAATGAATCATAATTTCACTTCATGCAAAATTTCGATCGAAACATTTCCTTAAGAGCGAGGAGCAAAAATCCAAAAATCCCAAAGAAAAAAATAATAATAAAAATCTGTTTTAACTGTCTCTTCTCCTTTAAGGCAATCAAAAAAAGTCGCACCTCGAATATAAAACAAAATTATGGTCCTCATTTTCCGCAACTGCCGAATAGAAAGTGCCTAATTTACTTTTAATGTCGCCGTTCGACGACTAACTCCATACCTGTAGAAAAAAAATGATTCTTACTCATCGTTGTCATTGTTGACGTGATTTAGTATCTCGTAATTTTCAGTTCACATTCCTAATGGTCATACTTAACGGATACATCTTTACTCTTCCCTGTATTGGGGTTTTTCTTTCTATTATCCTTTGAGGTGGAACCGCGAAGTTCCCTCGTAACAATCATTTAAGGCAAGGCGAATGCAGTCAATATATTCAAAAGACGTTCATCGATCCACTGTATTCATTTTATTGGCTTCTTTCTTGCGAAGCGCGAAAATCTGAAGTGACTTCATTCAGGGCAATCGAGTCTTGTCAGGGGGAAATTCCTTATAGTAAAATTGTGATTATTATAATATCTGAGTATGGTTCCATTCCAATAAATAACACATAAGGTGTCGAATTGAAAAAAAAAATATTCCACTGCTTTACTCAGATTTTGAAATTTAGGTAAATTTTTCATGGCTTCCTACCTTAGAAAATTTGCATAAATAAATTACGTAGTCTTATTTCAAAAATGAGTGTTAACCATGTAGCTGATCATAAATATGTAAAGTGAAAAAATTTAGCATTTTTTGTTTACAAGAAATTTGTGGTTTCACAGTGAAACCAATGAACGGTAACGGCCTATTTTTCCTCCGAATAATTTATCATAGAAATGAAATTTTAATTATGTATTTAATTTTTAAGTATACGTGAGTATTCAGGTTATTCAACCTTCATAAAATTCAATATTGCTTTCGAAGATTCAATTTTAAAAAATATCAATATGTGCAAGAACCCTCATCATTTTGTTTCTCATAGAGAGCTCTTGCAATGCCGATATTTTTGCGAATACTAACGGTATTGAACTGGAATTTTTATGTAAGTTGGCCTATATATCTGACTCATAAGTTATGAAAGAAAAATTAAGCTGCGTTTCGCCCATGCGCAGTAAAACATGCTCAATGTGTGGTTTCGCTGCGAAACCAATGAACTCGAAAAGGTTAAAGCAGAGAATAAATTCTTCAAAGAACTAACTGCCCATCTGCTTTTACTCAGATTCCAATATTTAAGCAAATATTTCACTCCTTCCTATAATCAAAAGTTAAGTGCAAGAATTTTCGAAAAGTAACTTCCGAAAGGCTCATTTTCAGTCAATACGTGGTTTCACCGCGAAAATGAATAAACGCGA
>BGPR01001830.1:7673-21389 GCA_013235015.1 Araneus ventricosus | reverse complement strand
ATTTTATTATTTGTTTAATAAAACGTTCCATATATCTTCTTCTGGTAATTTTGCTACTTTCAAATTTGTCAGGGCTTTTTGCTCTCCATCACATTTTGCCTGTCTTCTAGAGATTTCTCAATAGATAAACTTCAAATTTTAGGTTTGTCTTGTATTCTGTATTTCAAGCTTTAAAAACCATTAATCTCATCTTTCTTTATTTAATTTACTATACTTCTTACTGTGAATTTTCGAGCTATATTACACAAATTTTTACATCAGTCTAAAGCAATTTCTTTTTGAAATCTGTAGATTTATAGTGTATAATTATTTATTTTTAAGAGTAATTAATTGTAATTATAATTTTAAAGTAACAACTAAAACATTGAACCATATTATGATTAAATTGTAAAATAACTCATAAATATAAAAGATAATTAATTTTTGTAATTACAACACGTATCAATTTTAAGATTTCCATTTCCATTAATTAAAGCAATTTATATTAATTTAATTATGTGATATACATCAAAATTTAATCCTACCTGCTTCCTTTTAATGCAAATATTGCATAACTTAGAATTATTCTGTGTGATTCCGATTACTTACCGAATAAAAAAGCAGAAATGTAGCCATAATTTCACTCTCATTCATTATCTTCCTTTCTATTCTTACGAAAATCCACTTAATTAAATGTAAATACTCTCTGTGCGGTGGCGAATATAGCAATACGTAATGAAACTAATTATGTAAACTAGTGTGGTAACAAAATGAAGCTTGCTGGTTTTTAATTTATAGAGAAGATTATAACTGAATATTACTCTTCCCTATTTTTTTCTTCAGCCTAAATATTCCGTTTCCAAATAATTAAATTAATAAATTTTACCTCCTCTAAAGAAAGAATTCATACGGTTAGAGCCTTACAAATTAAATTTAAATCCAAAAGAAGCTCAAACTTTTCCTACGCTTTGAATTATCATCACTTCACGTTTTCGCCTGGAAGCTTTTACATTTTCACTCTTGTATTTCTCAGCCGGGTGTTATCTGGTCTGTACTTTCTTTTTAAATCTTTAATTTCTGTATAAATACATTTTAATATTTTGGATTTTTAAGAAAGATGCTTTCTGGAAAAGATAATGAAACACTTCTTCCGACTTCATTTCTTAAAATAATATAATGAAGACAATATTTATTGAATTTAAAAAAATAAACGATAGATGTTTCACATTTGCCGTGCGATTTGAAAGATGTGTTTGATGTATCTCGCTCAAAGTGCATAAAAATAAAATAATATTTTTCCAGGGCGATAACAGCTGTCAGTGGTTTTAAATCCCGTACGCCTCTGTTTTTTGTATAAATCATATTCATCTTGAATAGTAAAAATAATTTTACGACACTTTAAATAATATTTATCAACGTATTATAGGCCTTATATCCATTGAAAATGTAATTGTAGCTATCCTTTCAGTTCATAGATAAAACAAGTAATATAAAAAAAATTAAAATCAATTCCTACTTAGATCAGCGATCTACACGCTTCGTCACTGACTGTAATTATTCTTAAATTTATATCCTGCTAAATATCTTATATAAGAGAATTTTTTTCTCCTATATAAAACTAAAATTAATTAATTAAATTTAATTAATGAATTAATATTTGAAAAAACTGGATTAACATCAAGTGTCATCCACTACAAGTTTTAAAAAATGTATTTGAACTTGAGTGGATGAATAAAAAGTAATTTATTAACGATTGAAAATTTTATCTAGATATATATATATATATAGGGAGAGTGTGAACTAATAGTAGGAATTGAATAAATCACACTAAAAATCTTTCTACTCCTAACTTTAAATGTCTCTCTGTCTATTTGTGAAGTCTATAACTCAAATTCCAACCTCTAGTTCAAAACAGCGTAGCATGGTAATATTTTATCTTGGCTTCGTCTATCTTGTCTTCTTCAAGATTGGCAAAAGAACGCGTTGTTGTTGTGTTGTTACTAATCCCTCTCTGTCTAGCGGCAGCTAGACACCATCCATGAGCCCACTCACCCTCAAGAAATCGAGAGCAAGCAAAGGATCCGTCTCGAAAGTCTCCCTAGATAGGCGAAGACAAGAGAGGATGTGCTCTGGGGACGCACTCGCTACTCCACACTTTGCGCAGACCGGAAAAACTTTGTTACCGTGGCTGAAGGAGCAACTCCTCAGGTGACCGCTGACAAATCTGGACAGCGCCGTCTGGTCTGCTCTGTCACAGGAAAGGCCAATGGAGCCACCAGGACTGCTCCGCTTATACCAATCATGGGATGGAGGGCCACCCTAGGTGTGAAGGCCAGACCAATATGCCCAGCTAAAGTCAGTAGGCATTGGAGCCAAGTCAGACTTCTACCCTTTGGGTCCTCCTTAAAAAGAAGCTGCACAATCACCCTTAACCATGAGCTTTGCACCTGTTACAAAAGAACGCGTAACCTCGAGTAACGATTTTTGTATCACATATGACGCAATTTACAGATATTATGTCAGAATAAAAGCATTATCATATTGTTACAAAGTTGTAAAGTTGTTTCCTTGACATGCTAATCTTGGCGACAAAGTTGGCGACTTTGGCGACAAAAGGAATCTTCTAGAATGATACTGAACTGTGGACGTATCTGTACTGGGAGGCAGTAATTTCATGAACCCTCCCGAAATTACATCATTTCCTATGTAATGACGTCACTTCCTGTTGAAAAAGTATAAAAGCAAGCTCTCATACCAAGAGCAGCCAGTCGGACTTCGATCAGCAAAGAAGCTGTTGAACTGAGAAACAGTTGAGCGACTGAGATTTATTGGTGATCTCTGCTGTTACTTTATACAAGTGCTGTCCGTTTTGTTACCTGTGCTACGTTAGTGTTTTGCTGAAATCTTAGTGGAATAAAGTAATTTATTTTTTTATATTTCTTTTTTTTTTCACGTACACACACAAGACAATTTTTTTTTAAAAAATTAAAATATTATTAAAAAATTCGACTGGAGGCTGTCTCTGCGAAACGGCCGCTGGGGTTGAGGGGCGTAGACTTACTTACCTTACTCAACTTGACTTTCTGTGACTAAAGTAGCTCTATGTAACTAAAGTATAATCTATGTCTTATGCTTTATGACCTTTCTCTGTTAAATAAATTAATTAATCTGAAATGAATTAATCTGAATGAATGAATTAATCTGAAATTAATTAATCTGAAATTAATTAATCTGAATGAATGAATTAATCTGAAATGAATTAATCTGAATGAATGAATTAATCTGAATGAATGAATTAATCTGAATGAATGAATTAATCTGAATGAATGAATTAATCTGAATGAATGAATTAATCTGAATGAATGAATTAATCTGAAATGAGTTAATCTGAATGAATGGATTAATCTGAATGAATTAATTAATATGAAATGAATTAATTATTAATCTGTTAAAATACAGTCAATATACCGCTCACAACCGATGCGTGCGCGAGCATAGGTCGATGTGACATCATCAAAATTCTTCGTCATCTTTACCAACTATGCAACTCGACTGAGACTAAGCCATAATTACAAATTCTAAACAGTTTGCAATCTTCAATGTCTACCTTTCTCTGTTCAATGAAACTAAACCCAACTCCCTACGTTATTTGGTTGCGGAGCTATAAGCGTTTAACTTCAGAGCGGAAAACGTCATAATTTTTTCCTTTCCCGGCACAACATTTGACAACTATGGAAGGACGTAAGTCTGCGTCAAAACATTAATATGTTGAGACAGTGAAATTTCGTAAAGTTATATGCATACGAAATCGGTTAATATTTGGCGTACAAATTTCTAAATAAAAGGAAAATCATAAAACAACATTAACAAATCTACGAAGAACTATGTAATTGTAACGTTGCCTGAAGGAGATGACAGAAAGATATACAGATTATAAAATTTCTTGATGGTAAAACATCTTTATCCAATCATATTATTTATCTAACACTAGTTAATATACTCGGTGTTGCTCGAGGTTAAAATTTCTTCATAGGTTCATCCATTCTTCTTTAACATGAAATGTCACTAACTTTCCAGAACAAACATAAATTTGCATTTCTTCTTGTTGAATTTAACCTATCAACTCTAGTCCTTTATTACCTAACAAGTGCAAAGTTTGAATGAAAACGCCGGGAATTCGAAGAAAGATAATGTAAACGATATACAGTTGAATAACTAAGGCAACTATACAAGCATGTACAAATAAACTATTTTCAAATACCTTATTCAACTATACAAATATGTACTTGCACTTATTTCTATAGTTGTCTTAATTATATAGTCTTAATTTACTTTTTAATTTCATTTTATTCTAGAATGTGCCAGATTTTTCTGAAAACTTCTAGAATGACAGAGAATGTTCTAGAATGTGCCAGATCTTTCTAAAAACTTCTAGAATGACAGAGAATGTTCTAGAATGTGCCAGATTTTTCTAAAAACTTCTAGAATGAGAGATAATGTTCTAGAATGAGCAAGAATTTTCTAAAAACTTCTAGAATGAGAGATAATGTTCTAGAATGTGCCAGATTTTTCTAAAAACTTCTAGAATGAGAGATAATGTTCTAGAATGTGCCAGATGATCATAATTTTCAAGGAATTATGTAATGTAGTAAAACTATCTAGAGTGCTCCAAAATCCAATAACGTAAAAAATAATGGAGAATGATCTATCTCTACAATGTTCGAAAAATTTCTGAAAATTTACAAAATGTTATGGTGTTTGAAAATATTCAAAATATTTAAAAGTGTACCAGAATTTTAATTTTTTATAATGTATTGAGGTCCATACGATTCCGGCAACTGTTGCATAAAGGATGTCTACAACTTACAATATATGTTCTCAATTAATTCTACTAAATTTGGTTGAAATCGGTCCTATGTTTTAGGAAGAGATGTGGAATATACCTGTTTTTTAATGAAAAAGTTCATGGAAATCGTGTTAGAAAACAGTTTTACAGTTTTAGAAAAAATTAAATTAAATTTTGCTTCACCAAGAATGACAGTAAATAGTTTTTTGTCTCCTGTAAAATTAGTATTTTGCGGCTTGTTCCCATTCCTCAGTTATTGATTCAAGTATGCATACTCTCTTGGATATGTTGTTTTAAACTTTTTAAATCTTAAAAATCCGCTAAAAAATAGTTTGTTTGCAGTGAGTGCTTATGAGCGTGAAGAAACTGAATTTTCGAAGCTTTAACCCATCCGCGAATTTATCCTGAATCCACAAAACCTTTCTAAAAGCAAATCATTATACCAAAGAAGATTCTTTGAAACCTGGATATTATCATCAAGAAGCAAAATAAAAACAACACAAAAAATATTAATCTTATCCAGCAGATAAGTAATGCCAAAGAAAATGAAGTTCTTAGAGAGAAAGCTAAATGCAAATTTGATTTGCATCTAGGTCTTCAAAACTTTAGAAATGGCCGCCATAGCGGAAATTGCGTAATTTTGAAAATATTTTATTAAATAAGAGCAGGCTTTTATGGCAACCCACGCTTTAAGATGCTTCTTCCCTTTCTTCGAAGCACCCGCTCTGTAAATATCATTAATGGACTAAGCGAGATGACGTCACAACTCACTTAAGGTCCGTAATGTCTCTTTAGCCTCTTTGGCGCAATCAGAAATTCAGTTTATCTAATAATAATTACGTTACCCACGAACCTTTTGTTAATATGGAGAAAAAACAGCCCTTAAATAACCAAACAAAACCCTAAAGAGCCGAGTAAAATCGGTCGCAAAGTCTTGTTCGTGTATTTTTAATGCTGATAAATGTACAGGAATGGTTTTATTAGGGCTTTATCGGGAAAATTTTGGCGCGCACAAAAAAAAATCTTAATGATGGTGCCATTTTTAGAATGCCAAATAATCGCATATTAATGAGTTCTCGCAGTGGTGTTGGCAGTAACGCCTGGCGCTTTTTGTTGTTCGTATTCAATAAATTTTACATTTTGCTATTATGGAAGCAGATTAAAGGAAAGCGTATGCGAACAAGTATCAGGTGCTGATAACATTTGTAAAGCTTGAAACCATGTTGTTATCCACTTTAAATAAATTTTATATGATACGTTCCTCAAGCATTTAAAAAGAAAATCATTTCGGCATCTATCTTGATTATTTTAACAATCTTTTTGTTTGGTTAGATTAACGCCTCGTTTTGCAGCCTTAGAAGGGCTATTTTAACCCTCCTAACGTCAGGCCCGAGATATCTGCGTGAACCTTTTCCTCTTATAACGGCAGACCCGACACCGTCTATGGAAAGAAAAGTTCCATAAAAGTGTCAGACCCGAGATTTTCCTTCTACAAGTTTTTCACTTCCCCCCAGGTGTCACGCGGCGACATAATGAGAGGGAGTGTCTGTGGTCAGGGGAGGGTCAGTTTGACCAACTTTTATGAGAATACTCAAAGACGGGTCTTCTAAGAAAGGATCCTGTCACAAAGAATCGAGGTCAGAAGTCATCTGTCACTGCCGAACGATAACAGGTCTAATAGCCCCCCCCCCTACGGAGCGAAAATGACCACAAAAGGGGGTTGAAATCCTTTTGTCCAAAACTTCACAACTTAGAAAATAACATTTTCTTTCAGCATGACAATTCTGTTAAACGTAGCAATCTGAAAGACTAACGGCTGGAGGGTTAAGAATGAGGTCATAATGCTGAACTGCTATCAAATGCCGAGGACGACATCTTAGATGGCAGATGAAGGTAGAAATAAATAATTAGTTAAATAATTGCAATTAATAAAGAAGTATTTTCCTCTTTACTAGGGTATTTCTGCACAAAAGCTTATCTAATGATGCAAAAATGCGATTAAAAATTACTGGTAAATTAATTCAGGATATGCACATGTTCAGGATATGTACGTGTGCCAGGCCCGCGTACACGGTGGATCTTGGCGAACAAGTATCAGGTGATGATAACATTCGTAAAGCTTGAAACCATGTTGTTATCCACTTTAAATAAATTTCATATGATGCGTTCCTCAAGCATTTAAAAAGAATATCATTTCGGCATCCATCTTGATTATTTTAACAACCGTTTTGTACCGAGGGCGACATCTTAGATGGCAGAAATTAATAATTAGTTAAATAATTGTAATTAATAAAGAAGTATTTTCCTCTTTACTAGGGTATTTCTGCACAAACGCTTATCTGATGATGCAAAAATATGATTAAAAATTACTGGTAAATTAATTCAGGATATGTACGTGTTCAGGATATGTACGTTAGGGTGAATCGCTCTTCTATGGAGAAAAAAATTATTATTAATCAAAACCTACCTATGCGGAAAAGATGTTCTATTATGGAGATTAAGAGAAAAATAATAAAAAAATTAAATTAAAAATTTAATACAGCCGCAAGGGGTTGAATTTTCGAAAAAAATGGAAAAATACTGATTTTGATTATACGATTTAAAAAAATATTATTAATAATCAGAACCTACTTATGCGGAAAAGATGTTCTATGGTATGGAGATTAAGAGAAAAATAATAAAAAAAATTTAATACTGCCGCAAGGGGTTGAATTTTCGAAAAAAATGGAAAAATACTGATTTTGATTATAGGATTTTAAAAAAATATTATTATTAATCAAAACCTACTTATACGGAAAAGATGTTCTATGGTATGGAGATTAAGAGAAAAATAATAAAAAATTTAAATTCTAAATTTAATACTACCGAAAGGGGTTTGAATTTTCAAAAAAAAAAAATGGAAAAAAACACTTAATTTTGATTATTGATTATAAGATTTTAGATTCGAAATAATTGTTTTTTTGCAATATAAATAACCAAAAGTGATGATAATATGTGATATATAATTAGTCACGAACTCATTCAAATTGTACATTAGCTATAATACAGATAGAAAGATGACACAATTGCTGTAATGAAAACGGAAAACTCTTTCAGCGGTAATGATGATGAAAGCTATTACATTAAATCCTTTTAGAGTTTAGAGTTAATAACGTAGTAATTTTTTTCAGATACATCTTTCTGCTTAGTTGTTAATGATTTTATTAAACGCAAATCTAATATATTTTTGTAGAATATATCGTTTGATATCCCATTATGCAAAAAGAATTATTGTTATTAACATAATCAGATGATTTTTAGATTTTTACTTTTGCTAATTCGCTATTAAAATCCTTGTTCCTAATTGATTTAATTTGATACTTTTATGCACAGTAATTATCCATTAAAACTTCGTGCATTTTCTGATAAAGATTCCTTTCAGCAATGGTTACTGACTTTTTAATGATAAATGAGTTTTCCTCCAATCTCTCATAATTTATTTTCTAACATGCCGATATACTATACCATCCTGCATACATCTATTCTCCATCTTTTGAACATTCATAACTTATCAAATTAAGATTAGCCTGAAATTGGATAGAAGAAATTCTGGAATTAAGGATAAAAGAAACGAAAATCATGTTCTATTTTGTTAAAAAGTCAGAAAGAAAAAGCGGATTAGGATAAGAAACAATAAGTGAATTCTGCTGCCGGGAGCAGAACAGAGTATCCATCTGAAAAATGAGTTGCCTTTTACATTTAATGACTTTGAATTTCCTATTTGCAATGAAACTCCAAAATGGGTAACGAAATCTCCCTCGAAAAATAAATGCTTCGAAAGAAGAAAGCATTCGGTTTTCCAAAAGATTTCTCAGTTTATTTTGTAGTTTTATTATCTCTTTTACATTGAAAAATATCTAGGGAATAACAGTGATACGATATGTAATCTTTTCGTCTGATAAATGTTTATTGCAAGTATAATTTTTACTAGTGTATTTTATATTATTCATTTGAATAAAATATGATTTAATTAATGTAAATTAAGATAAACACTATGAATGTGAATGCTTTCAATAGAACTTTGAAAATAATTGTTTTTGAAATAATGCGTACCTTAAAACTTTTAAATGTTTTTTAAAAATTTTGAAATTTTCTAAACTTCTAGGTTTTTTCTCCTTCTATAAAAATGCTTCTTCAAAATTAGTTTTCTGAAATCATGACATAAATACAGTTCTAAAATTTATGCCTCTAAAATTAAGAAACTTTCAGTTCAATCAGTTCCATCTAAACAATATTTGTTTCTTCGTATGATTCGTTTCTTCGTAAACCATGCTATTTAATTTTTATTGACAATTTTTGACTTCATTTATATTTATGAAAAATGATGAAATTGCGTTGTAGATAAATCTTTAAATTATCAAGTGCTTAAAATCAGTTTCATGCTAACTTTAAGTTAAAAAACAAGTAATATAAAAAAATTAAGTCAGTTCCTAGTTAGGTCAACAAAGAAAAATTTTATTTTAGAAATTTTTTTCTCCCATATGAAACTAAAATTAATTAATTCAATTTAAAAAATGAATTAATATTTGAAAAAACTGTATTAACATCAAGTGTCATCCACTACAAGTTTAAAAAAATGTATTTGAACTTGAATGGATGAATAAAAAGTATTTTATTAACGACTGAAAATTTGAACAAGATATATAAATATATATAGGGAGAGTGTGAACTAATAGTAGGAATTGAAGAAAAAAATAGACGTAAGTTTATCCATTCAAACGGAGAACTAAACATTTTTGGATGCAATTGCCAACAAGAGATATTTTTCAGAATATAAATTAAGTGCAAAAATGATGTCTTGAGTAAATCTCTTGACCCGGACGTGATTTGAACACGCAGTCTTCTGCTCTGGAGTCAGACGCGCTACCGTTGCGCCACCGAGTCCCGTTCTTCATTTCTTATCCCTACACCATGATCGTAGCCTGTGCGAGGCTCTAATAAATAAAATTAATTAATTAAATTAAATTAATGAATTAATATTTGAAAAAACTGTATTAAGATCAAGTGGCATCCACTACAAGTTTTAGAAAATGTACTTGAGTGGATGAATAAAAAGTATTTTATTAACGATTGGAAATTTGAACAAGATATATATATATAGGGAGAGTGTGAACTAATAGTAGGAGTTGAAAAAAGACTGTAGCAATTTCTTATTCACTTCGCGGAATGAATCAACTATTTCAATCAAATCTTACCGATAAAGTATTTAACTTTTTGCAATAAACTATTAGAGTCAATGTTTATAATGTGTTGTCCATTCTGTATATAGAAAAATCTGAAGATCTTTTTTAAATCTGAAGATCTTTTTCGTTTATAAATACAATATGTTGTGAGATAATTAAAATAAACAAAATAACTGAAGCTTTTCAAAGCTGCTCTTTCAAAGGGAAGCCTAACATACAGGGAAATTAATGCTTCCTACATTCCAGATGCATGTATTTTGAATTCTACATTCCGGATAATCTTTCTACACTTCGTGCAATAAAAAAATGGCATGGAAATGTATACTGTACAGAAACTCGTTTTCTCCGTCTAATATTTTCCCACATAAATTGACATCAGTTTTTTAATTTCCTTTTTTTTCACAAACATATTATTGACTCTCATATGAATAAAACAAGTGTTTGTGATATGAACGAATTTAGCTACAATAGGAATCAATTACATTGATAAGACTGTGGTTCCAAGACTTTTCAATACATTATTAGTATAGTTTCTTGAATACAAAATATTTCATTTTTTTACATAGCACCTTGTAAATGAGGTTCTCATTGTATTTTTTATAGAATAATATATTTTCTTATGAATTTTTATATAAGTGTTCCTCGGAAACAATGAAAAAATAAAATATCTTTTTTCTTGTGATGAGTAATAATTTTTTCGTAAATCTTATCAATAAATGAGAATTTTCATGATAATCAAACATGTGAATTATTTTTAAAAAGTATTGATAATACAGTCGACGCTCGTTATAACGACCCTCAGCGTCCCACAGCAACAGGTCTTTATAACGAGTGGTCGCTAAAGTGGATATAATTAAAAAATGTACACGTGCACACTCAGAAGTTCCGTAAAAATAGGCGATTTTTAAAGAGATTCCAACTAAATACTCGACTTATTTTTTTATCATTGGTATTGAAAATAAAATTTTATCAATTAAAAATATATTTCTAAAACAGATTTTAAAGTAGAAAATAAAGGGTGGACTTACAAAACATTTATTTTTTAAAGAAAAAAATCAGAAATGGTTGTTTGTCTTTTCTACATATGTGATTTTTGCAAAACATAATTTTCCATTTCAGTTAAAGATGATAAATAATGTTCTGTATTTTCTTGCTTTAAAAAAACATTTTAAAGTATCAATAGCACTTGAAACATTTTTTATTCTATGTTATTCTAATTTCCTCGCTGTGGTGAGTGGTAATCCCCCCTCCCGTCTAAGTTGAACTGCAGCACTGAAGACTCTACATCTACGAAGCTTGGTAATACAAAAATCAATATCATTTCAAGTTATACGTTTGGAAACATGTTCCTTTTGGGAAAATACCGGGAAGAGTGTCCGTTGAATTCGGACGTTGTATCGGGATTAGACGAAATTGGACGGTCGTTATACCGGAAGTAAAATAACATAGAGTGCATAGGGAAACACAGTTGGGGATTTTATCACTGGTCGTTATAATGGAACGGTCTTTATAATGTGTGGTCGTTATAACGAGCGTCGACTGTATTTCTCTTTTTTAACATAAAAATGTCTCAAATATTAGACATATTTTAAATACTGAAAAATATTAAATTTATTTAACATTGAACCACCATTTTTCGGCGTATTTAGTTTAAAATCAACCATACTTTTAACTATATTTTTATATTAAACTGATATCTGAAGTATCTTTGGATGCTGGTTTATTTATTTTTTCACTTATTCTTAACATGTTTTAGTAATTTATTCTACAATAAATATCTTTAAAATCCATAAATAAATTCTAATTTGTCAAAGAATATAATATTAAGTTAATAAGCTTATTGATAAAATAAACATTTCATCAATAAAGAAAAGATAAGCATTCGTTTAATTAGAAAAAAAGATACTGAAATGGTCTGTATTTTATATTCCTAGAAATAATTATTCCTGAACAATATCGAGTTTAATTGCATCGTTAAATAAATTCCATGAAGGAGGTAGAACTAGAATAAATTTATTTCCTCTTTATTCTATATCGAAGTCAAACCAATTATCATTATTTGACCTAGATTTTCTCATTTTTACGTATTAAAATCGATATTTAACTTCGGTGGTGTAATAGAAGTAATTTTAAAGAAAAACTGATAAAGTTCCAACAAAATCTATTACGATAACGGTATAAAAACTAAACTTAAATACGACATCAGACGTCATTAATATTAGCAGATTTGAAATGTTACTCAATTTGTCGGGAAATGAGCATTTTCTAAATCTGAAATAATTTTAATGATCAGCAGAATAATGATTTTTCTGTTTTCATTCGATTATATCAGGGTTTGGCACGCTGTGGATTCAGACACCAAGCATTGTCGGGAAAACGTTGACAACGGGCTTTTCTATGAGTTTCTTCAATATTTCTAAGTAAAAATAAGTGAGAAAATCATCTTGAATAAAAACGTTTTATTAACATTTCACTCATAATGTTTAAAAACAATCAACAGAAAAAATATAATAAATTTAAAAAAGAATCTTAGCTAAAAGTTATACTAGAACAACAACAAGAAAAACTAAAATTATTATTATTTATAAATAATACAATTTATAGAGTAAAATTTAGAAAAAATGAATACACTGTTTAAGTAGTGCGAAATTGCAGCAGAAAACAAAAAACAGAGAACAATAGAAATCAAGATCATACAAAAGAAAGCCAAAAAATAAAAATAATCGAAAATAACCAAAAACAAACAAGAAATCCATTCTAGTCCACTTTTTCAAGGGCTAAGAACTATTCGAAATGGATTCAAAATAATAATTGGGAAATTTATTTTGTAAGAAACTAGCATTACGCCAAGTATAGCTTCTCATAGCCCGAATTTTTTCCAATCTGAGTTTATTCATATTTTTTTGGATTTCTTTTGTATTATCTTGATTTCACTCATAATAATAATTGATTATATTTGGTTCATCTGTAATATCTATGTTTTCCTGTTTCCTCTTCTTAATTTTACATGAATAATCTAGAAAAGGAATATATAAATACCTTAAGAAATTGGAATTATAGACACATTAATAATATATTTTTAATAAGCAAATTTCTTATGATATTCATTGTGGTTTAATTTTCTAATTTAATATCTTTCAGCGGCTCAAACATTTCCGACTTTGTTTCGATCATCAAATTTTTAAAAATTATTTTATATATTTTAATACACTGCTAGCACCGTTTCTTAAAAATATTTTTATTTTTATTACTTTTTTAATGTTTTGTCTTTAATACATTTTAAAATTTATTGTTGTAAAGATTATGGAATCATACAATAAATTTTTTTCTCAGATTGACATCCAGATGGCATTTTTTTATGACATCAAAACTAAATTAATAATGATTCAATTCTATTAAAAAAATATTGACACTTACGGTGGTTTCCGTTCTCCTTTGATTTCGCGTACCCCCAACTGGTCCGTCGCGTCCTAGGGGTACGCGTACCACAGGTTGAGAACCTCTGATCTAAAGTATCGAAATAATTGTGTGCTTAGAGGTTAAATACTGTATTGTCATAAGAGAACACAACCTTACAAAGTTCGGTTTATTCACCTTAACAGTTAACTATCCAGACCTTAAATCTAAAGTATAGAAATAATTGGGTGCTGAGAGGTTAAATACTGTATT
>BGPR01001829.1:168041-217425 GCA_013235015.1 Araneus ventricosus | reverse complement strand
AATTCCTTACACAAACGTCGATTTTAATGACTTCAAGGAACATTGAGTCGACATTCGTGATTGCTTAGTAAAAATCATTTACGGACAAACAGAAGAAATACTAAATGGTCGAATTAAAATAGGATCTCGCTTCGCCTGGTCAATTAATTTGAATGAAAATCTTTTGTGTTGCGTTTATTTTTAATCGTTTTAAACCTTGTTTTTCTTTTTTAAACCGAATCTTATACTGTTATTTTGATCTACGTTAAGGAAGCATTTCCACATTGGGAGAATACCTGCTGAATACCATTGAATCCTAAATATTTTAAGTCTTTGAGAATGTTTATGAAATAAGAATAGGAGATGTATGACAAGAAAGTGCTACTTTTTATTTTTGAGGTAATTTGCTTCGAGTTCAGATAAGTTTTCACAAATCGAAGTAAGAATTCAAAGTTCTTCATACAACATAAAAAATTAAAAAATAATACATGACTTAACTTCTTTAGTATTGTTGTGGAATATTCACAACTTTTATGACAAATTTACCCAAAAATTATTCTTGTAACTTATTAACATTGAAAATTTGTTACAACATTAAACAAGAATTACAAAATTTTGATATTGAGCACATT
The DNA here is from genome assembly GCA_013235015.1 of Araneus ventricosus. Lineage (NCBI taxonomy): Eukaryota > Metazoa > Arthropoda > Arachnida > Araneae > Araneidae > Araneus > Araneus ventricosus. The sequence goes on along the minus strand of BGPR01001829.1, from coordinate 216,814 downwards.
GTTCCTATGGATTGAAAAGATTGTGGGCTGTGATGGAGAAATTTTTTAAAAATATCTTTTGATAGGCTCCATCCAATGAATAGCTCTTCGAAAAACGTTTTCTGCTATTCTGGCGAAAGCCCACATGGAGACTCCCAGCTAGCAACTCATTAAACTTCCAATATAAATGAAGAGATGTCCAGTCTGAAATGAATACAAAAGTAACTATAAATATAGTTTAAGAAAACAAACGAAAAATATTTTCAAAAAAAAGAGCTAAAAGAAATTTGTTAAAACCAGTTACAGAAAATACAGGGCTGTTTTAATTAAAGTTCATCCATTCAGTGGGCCCTAGGTTCTATGGCTCCCAACTAAAAAAATCCCGTTAGGATGCAGTGAGAGAAACAAGAAATAGCAGTGAGAGGTAGTGCACTGTCCTGCATTAAAACGGTATTTTGAACGGAAAAATACTTTATGATTCAGAACTGAATTTCGGTTTTAATTCAACTAAAAAAATGTTTTAATTCAACAAAAATTGTTTTTAATTCAACTGAAAAGAAATCCTCAAATAATCAATTGAACTTCAGAAATAAAAAATAACTAAAAAAGTAAACTCACATATTTGAACAGTACTACCTATTCACGAAAACTTTTAACTTTTCTTCATCTTCTTCCCCCAGAGGGGCACCACGAGTATGTGAATGAGAGAAGCAAACGGATAAGTAAACGATTCTCACTTTTCCTGGCGGCAGAGCAACTGTGTGGAGTTGAGTTACCTCCACTCCGATGACGGAACGTACCTCCTTCGGCGGGAGTTGTGCTGCTGCCAGTGATGGCTTTTAGGACTCCGCCCACAGTTTCCGATTGCTGTCGTGGTTATTGTTCTTCACTTGACCCTGTACGCCTCGGCAGGCCATGGCTAGCTCCTTTGATCATTTCTTATTCTTCTTTTGGTTCTTTCTTCTGTTTTCCTATTTTTTGGTTTTTAACAAAGGTATCTATTCACAACAAGCTATGAACAACACTATTCACTGTAAGTGCACCATTTTCCTTTTAATAATAAACTAGCAGCAACGGTACTCTGGACTGGCACCAAAAACTCCCAGCTTCATGCCGAAACGACTACTTTTTCAGTTTAAATATTGACTGTAGATTAGTGGAACAGGCTATAAAATGAATAAATCTCCTTTTGTGTTGTAATATTTTGTACAATTTTTGTCACGGATTCCTACATAAAAGTTTTCAGATCCATAAATACAGTATAAATACTTTCTGTAACTTACATTGTATATTTTACAATATTCTTCAGTAATTTAAACGTTTAAAAACCAAAAATATTTTTTCAAACTCTCACAATAAAAGTGGAACATTTTGATTGGCTATTTATGCTTGCAAAAGTGCAGAAAAGAATTGGCGGAATCAGTACATCTGTTGAGTATGGGAGAATTCTCTCGAAGTTTTATTCACAGGTATCTCTCGAAAGTGGAGGGCGTTGGGAGGCAGGTGATAATCTATGACGTATCTTAGAGGCATAGGCCTTCAATACGAAATAAAAATTGAAATCTGTCCAGTGGTAGAGACTGCTGGACATTGTCTGTCAAGGTTTATCTCTATATAGAATGTACAGTGAAGTAGTGTTTATTCGAGTTTTCTCGAAAGTGAAGGTGATGGGTGACAGGCGAACATTTATGTCATATCTAGGTGCCATAAAGTTTTTCCATATGAAATATAAATTGACTAAATCGGTCGAGTTGATGAGTCTGGGGGGGACTGGTCCTTTGATTTTGCCAATTATTTTAAATATATAGATTTCTCATTCTTTATTACAGCAGATTTTCTTATCTGGTTACACAGCTTTAACCAATCATGTTTTTTTTCTGACTCATAGGAAAACACATTTAACTTTATAGAATTAATATAAAAATGTAGCTTTAAAGTTATGAAACATTTTGAAAGGAGTGTTTTCTCTTATGAACCAAAAACCACCCGCTTTTTGCTCAGATTCCCCTTTTAGACATAGAAACAAATCTAGTTATTTTTAAAAACATTTCTTTATAGGAAAAATAAATCAATATTACAAAACATAGTGATAATCTTTCCACCAAGTAAATAAAAATTAATAGTAATAATTTTTACCATAACATTAGCATTTAATGTTTTTAAAAATTCGTCGTAAATAAAAAGAGAATTTAAACATATTAAAATTTAGATTTTATTTTTTTAAAAAGCACTAGCAAAATCTAAAAACTATTAAAATATTGATTCTATGAATGCATGGGCGTTGGCTCTCCTAGTGATATTTTACCAAATGAAATTGCATAATACTTTTCCATTCTGTTAAACTTGCATTTACTTAAAGTTCACGATATGTCTTCCCATTTGTGTATCTTTAGAGAATAAAAGTGGACCAACCAAAGGATCACAAAATGAACTGGTAACTGGTTGTAACCGCATTTCACCAGTCTCCCACCTAAAACAATCTATCATTCTAAAGTTACTTGCCAATTAATTGATTCACAAACGATTGCCATCTGGTCTACTGTTGAAAGGTTTTGTCTTCTCTTCAGTTCCACAACTTACAACAATTAATTTAAGGTTCATTCTGTTTTGATATCTACACTTTGTGCAGTGTGGAAATTTGAAGCAGTTCTGAGTAGTAGAAGGGTTTCAGTTCTATAAAATTCGAATTTTTGATAGTAATAGGAAAAGGCAATCGAAGTGCAAAATGTGTTGAATTTTATCCAAATTTTGAAAGCTTTTCATTTGCTTCTATCGATTGCCTTTGATTTGTTTCCTCTTCAAACTTAAGAAACCGACAGAGCAAAGTAGAGAACGCGGGGACATTGTTACACTTTTTTTTTGGAAAGCTAAAAAATGGTTTTACCAACGGTAATAATTAGATCTGATACACTATGTTTTTACATTTGTTAATCTAGTATTGTATTTCAGTCGAGTTTTGATAATAAATGATATGATAAAATGCATATAACACTTTTTTCCTAAAAATGTATTTGTATCAATCTTCCCTAATCTGGAAGTACATTTATACACATGGAAATATCGTATATAATAATGATTAATTTGTGTGAGGGATCAAAACAAAATTTGCTTCATCAATAAACTTTGTGTATCAAATCAAGGTTTAAAAGTTTAACAAAGTAATATATTTTTATTTTAATAAAAATTCAAAGTTTTCAATGAGACTGGAAAAATGAATCAAAATCTCATAAAATAATTTATCTCCATAAATAGTAAATGATAATGTTTGTATGTGTGTAAAAAAACTTTGAAGGCAGGGGAATGTGAACGTCGAAGCCGCTTTTCGAAATTTTAATTGATTATTAATTAAGGAAAATTTTCGCGTTCCTCTTTGATGACTTTCAAAATATTATAGCACAAAAATAATTTTCAAATCATCTAAAATTGCAAATAATTATCTTTTCGATGATATTCATTGAGTTTCCGTCTCCAATTTTAATAAATTCATAAAAAAATATTTAAAACTTAATTAAAAACACTACTCTTCATTTTTCCAATTAAGTTCAAACCGCTTTCATTATCATTTCAATCAGATCCCTTCCCAGTGATCACCTACTACGCAAGAAGGAACTACGTACCAAATTTGGTAGATATAGGTCCAACGATCTTCTTTGCAGAGCGTGTTGAACAATATTCTCATCACACATGTCGAAATTTATATATTGTATTGCCTATAAAAATTTTTATGTTTAAATGGCGTCATTTCCGGTTTCGGCTCACCGATCAACATAAAGGTCATCCAAAAACTGTCATTTAGATTAGTTATTTAGTTATTTATTTTTGGAGACCTGTGTAATTGATGACCAAAATTTTATAACTAATGTATAAAATAGAAAAGAGAAAAAAATATTTTTAAATATATGGACTTGAATAAAATGGTTGAAATAAAATTGGATTGAATTCCAAGATACTATTTTAAGGTAGGAGATTGACGTTTGAATACAAAGTTTTAATTGAAATTTTAACTATACATTAAAAACTTCTAATATTTTATATATAATTAAAATTTATTTATAACTAGCTGAAAACCCGGTGTCGCTCGGGTTCCATATTTTCTGATATAGCGTCCTCTTGTTTTTTCCCTAAATATTTTGTCACCAACTTTCCCCAAAAATTGTAAGTCTTCTTTGAAGCCTATCTTGTTGAATTAACACTTTCAAATATAGCTTTTTTATCACTTTATAACAGTATGGTTTAAATGAATGGCTCTTTTTTCCCCAAATGAAGATTTACCAAAGGAAACCCGTTTTTCTTCTGGCAGGATTTTAATTCAATTTTCCCTATTTTTCAAAACCTGCCCGAGTGTTTGAAATTCTTTATAAATTATTACTTGTACATCCACTCTAAGATTCTGTTTGCTACTCTATAAATTAAATATAAATAATCTCTATCAATATTAAAAATAAAGTCAAACTGAAACTCAAATATGAAAAAGCATTTTTCTACTCTTTTAAAACAACGTTGCCATGCCTAAAACAAACTTTCAAAATACAGAAAATATAAAAATAAATAGACACTCAAATACTCCGCCGCACAATGTTTAGGATCATTTAAAAATTTGTGAAATTTAAACGAAACATTGCGTAGTAACTGAACTAACGCCATTAGATATCTGAGTGTATATTAAAAGCTACGAAATAAAAACGGAAGTTAAGTGCATGCCACGAAATAACAGCGGAAGTAAGAAGTCTACCTTGACCAATAAAAGCATTTCTTAGCTTTAACAGCGGTAAAAGCACGTTAATAAAGGATTTAATGAAACAATAAATGAGTTTTGAATTTTATTTTGTAGAAATAATATCATTTTCCAATTTTTGAAACGTTAATTACAGATAGAAAAAAAATTGTACAACAATTAAATTGGTTTCATTAAAAAGATAATTTTTTGCTCTTTAAGGTAATGTAAAAATAATTTTCGTACCATACGTGTTTCAGAAGATATATTGCAGAAAACGTCTAAAAATAGTTTAATTTTCTTTGTTTAGTTAAATAACTAAAAATTTATTTCGATTTTGAAAATAAATATTACGGCGTTAGCTCTCTCTTGTGCTAATCCATCACTGTGCCAAAATTGGTCGTCGTAAGTCCAACGGTGTGCACGTGCATAAAGAACAAAAAATACGAACACACACACACACAACATACTTTCCTCTTTTATATATATAAATACGATATACATAAATTATGATGTATATTATAGTTTAATTTTATTATATACTAATAATATATTATTGTAATAATATATGTTTATTACAATATATATACGTTACGGTCAATGTTATAAAACAATTATTATTAATAATGACCAGCTGTTATTAATAATAATCGCCGACCGTAATATATATAGTCTATAATGAAACTGTCTTTTGTATTTCATTTGTATGATTATTGATAAGTTAACTAGCTCTCTATATAAATTCTATTAATTTGTGTATGTATTCTATTGATTCATCAAGCAGCAGATTGGATACTCATATCATATCGTGTTGTCGTTTCCTTCTTCAGACTGTGGTTCAAGTTTACGAGCTTCATCCTAAAATAGCACTCAAATACAGACGTTAATCGAACCACATTGAACATGCTTGTTTCACTGTTCATGGAGAGAAAATAATTTCAATTTAAATTATTCAATCAAGATTTAATTACTCTATCTTTAAATGGTGCTGCGTGTTCCTGGATGTGCTGCTGTCATCTGAGTCTATGTTACGTATGACAGAAAGAGTGTAGCTTCATCGTCAATAAATGGAGTTTGGGGTGAGCCGACATCTGAAACAAAATCGATTTTGATTCCCTTATTTGATATTTGACAATGTGATGCGAAAGTTATGCAAGAATTTGAGTTAGACCAAAAGAATATACTCAGTAAAAAATATTTTCTGTACGATTCTTCGAATTCGAAAGCTTTCTGGTAGTTCCAAAATCATCTTAAATCTTGAAATATAAAAGCTGGTATTATTAGCTTTTCACTTCATGATTTCAATGACATTTCTAAAAACGAAAATTGGAGAATCTCCAGCAAGCTTTATATCCTGAGACATCTTTAAATTGAATAGTTTTTCAAAACTTAGTAGTAGAAATAAATAATATTTTGGAAATAAATAATATTTCAGAAATAAATAATATTTCAGAAATAAATAATATTTTAGAAACAAATAATATTTTGGGAAATAAACAATATTTTGCAAATAAATAATATTTTGGAAATAAATAATATTTTGGGGCATATCTAGGATGGCTTTATTACTTATTTAAAAAAAGGACCAGGCGGCCTAGTGTTATGTCAATGCTTCGGGGGCAAAGGGTTCCAGGCTCAAAACCCAATTCCATTGAAGATCCGTGTGTTTACAGGCCCGATCCATGCTAAATCCTAAGTAGGGGGGCCAAATCGGCCGGCTGGTGCGGTACGGAAATTTGGAAAGGAGAAGCCAGCTCAAGTTTCTTCTCGTCATCTGTCCGTGGTTTAAAATTAGGAGGTAAGTAATAAAACTGCCCTCGTGTTACTTCCAAACGGGACATTAACTAAACCGAACTTATTTATTGAACAAAAATAACATACTAGTTGTTAAGCAGGTTTAAGGAACAATAGCTCAATAGTAACTGTAAAAATTTCTCTTATCAATATTGTATAAGTTATTAGAAACATAATAATACACATTCGAATAAACTTTTAAACTAAAGCTTTATCAATTCCAATGTTTCATTTTTGGCACGCATGAATGGTATGAATTTTCGTATTAAAAGATTGTTAATTTATAACAACAATTTTTAGTGAAAGAAGATGTGTTTTTGAAATTATCACATTTCTCCATTCACTTTCATTCATTCCTAAATCCATTTAACAAACCAAATAGCGATACAAATTACAAATGCTGATTCTTTCACGAAACAAAGTATTCAAGGTTCATAATGTATGAAATACACAATGAAACAATATCTTATGAGCACTTTTTAGTTTATTACTTCGTTTTGTAACTGTCGAAAATGACCTGTCTATTTATATCAACCAATCACAATGCTAAGTTCTAAGAAATTAAAAACACGAGCGCATCTATCTTGTCGCCCAAAATGAGTTTATTTAACTTGAAAGAGAATTAAAATGTAAACAAATAGTATGTTTGTTCACCAATTTAAGCATCAGGTATATCTGTCAGCAATTTTATAAATACCCAATTACCTTTCCCATATGGCAAATGTTTTGCCTTATCAGGGTAGGGTAAGCAATTTAAATTTTTTTCCAAATTTTTTTATTCACGCCTATCTACTACCTTCCTTACTTAGAAGCAATGCGTGTATGATAGAAAGCAAAAATCTTACCAATTTTATCTCTACATTAGATATACTGCTATCTACATCATGCGAGCTGTCACGTAATTCCTCAAAAGCTCCACTTTCAAATTTTCTTTCAGCAAAATCTTTACAAGTTAGAACTTTATTTCTCCTAACTGTTCTAAAGAAATGTAGCCACATTACATTAAGTATCGTACAGGGAAAGACGTGTATTTATTGTATTTATTATTAAAATCTAAGAGACAGTTTTTCTAATTATTTAGAGCTTGTCAAACGGTTGTTGCCAGTTTACGGTCAAAATTATTTGCAGCGAAAGCCACTTATTGCATCACTCTTCACATATATAATCAAATTTATGGCGAACTCCGTTTAAAAAAATAGTTCTTACGCTAGAGTGTACAAATATGCATCGTCAGAGAGGACATTTCCGTCCGCACAAATACACACACACATATACACATACACAGTTTTGTGAAAAAAAAAGTGTAAAAACTGCTTTGTGTGGCAGTCTGGTCATCGACTGAATGTATTTATTTTCTTGGAAAATGTTAGCAGATGCGATTTACATGTAGCTAAATATAATGAGCAATCACAGTCATTCATGCAAATAAATCTGCTCCAATGAAGCTGTTTCTATTTCAATCAACGATTTTCAAATGTTTAAAACCTGAAATTCACATACACAAAAACACCTATTTTACGAAAATCAAATTGTTAGAACAAGTAATATCTTAAATTTTCGAACACTTTTTTATGCTCCAAAAGTAACTTCACATACGACACAATACGATAAAAATGTTTAAAACAATGTCTAGTCCATACGATATAAATGTTAAAACAAAGTCTAGCACAATACGATATAAATGTCTAAAATACGATGGTGGGGGAAAACAGACTTGTTTGTGACGTAGAAATTAGTATTTTCTCGAGCAATTTCTTTTAAAGTAGAAAAAAATGATTTTATTTATTTAATTACTGTTTCTTTAATTTATTGTTCATTTTATATTAGTAGCAATTCGATGAGCAGGAAAAATCGGACTCATTTTTCTTAATTTTTACTAAACAAGAATTGTTTTTTAATTCATTCATTTTAATTTAAAAATATATGTGCATATCATTATTAATGATGAGAGCCTTGTAAAATTTTAATAGAAGGAAAAATTGTAATCGACGTATACATCTAGTTCTGCGTAGCGTAGGGTTCATTAAAGTAGAAAATTCATTCTAGAAAGTTCATTGAAGTTCCCATTTCTGTTAGTAAAATGCCAAAAATGTCTGATTCCAATGAAGGAAAGCAGTTACAATTTGAAACGCTAAATCAAAATTTAAATGAAATCTTATCCCTAGTAGCAAAATGTCATCGGCCATTGAAAGGCCCTTCATCGAAACCCGATCACACAATGATCAGCCGATGAACGGATTCTTATCGGATAGTGATGAATTGTCATCGGGAATTGCTCCGAAATGTCTCATCGGCCATAGATCAGCCGATCATCGATATCGGATGAGTTTTGCTAGCCGATACGATAGAAAACCGAGCAGTGCGGTTTCATGGCGATGAATTTCCGATAACTTTTAGATGAATATACAAACAGATTTGGATGTGTGTACGATGAAAAATTGGTTGGTTGTTTTTTTTAATAAACAAGATGGCCAGTAGATTTTAGGTTGAAAAGATTTTGGCAATAAGCACATGGATATCAAAATATACCAAATTATTAATATTTTTATTTTATGAGATGCCAAAGAACCAGTGGCGGTGTTAACAACTTGGAGGCCTCCTGCAAAATGTTTAGATGGGGCCCTCCTTATGCATGATACTTTTGCATAGTTCACTTTTCCAACTATTTAACTAATTATATTAGGGAAGTTATGTTACTTTAAATTCAAAGTTAGTGTGACGAAACTTTCCCAAATCATACATAATAGATTATGTATAATATGATTTATTCGACATATTTATTATGAACTCTCCACTGATGACTCACTAAAATATAGTAAAAAAGTATACTTTTTCGGAAAGAAAAACCTTCATGTTATAGTTGATAAAATTATTGAAATAAAGTTTCTGTGATGCAGACAATTTTTAATTTGACACTTCATTCAAAATTGTCTGCTTTTTCTTTCACTTACATGGAGTATTGGGTATAACTTTTTTTGGTTTAATGTGTTAGTTATAAGCTGCAAAGCTTCATGAACAATAAATTTTAATATTTTATAAGCTTTAACTCATGATAAAAATTGTAAATCATCTATATAATGGTTGACATAATTGCTTATAAATATACTTTTTGTCAGCAAAAAGTGTTTATTTTCAGTCCCCTGTCGACAAGCCCCTTATGTCCCGGGGCCTCCTCGCACCCTATATGGCCGCCAGTGCAAAGAACCAATATGTTTTTAACGTACAAAGCAAAACCTTAAGCATAAAGGAGCTTTATGCCAACATTGAAAGAAAAAAATCCAGATTTTTGCTATGAGCTGTAAAGCCCTGCATTAACAAGTTTTATACAAGTAAATTAATGCACATTGAAAAAAAAATAGGAATTTTAACAAATTTTATATTTAAGTGAAGCCATCTGCACAGATAACTTTTAAATCTTTCCACTTCTTCCAAAAACAAAAACCTATTTTATTGCTTTTGCTATTTTTAGCAGCATATTTATAATGTTTGAAATGTTGCACCTACCAGTGTGGGCAATGCTGAAATCAGTACCATATTCTGGTCAAAATGAATAATTTTCTCTTTTAAATTATCTCTTTAGAAAATCAAAAACAATAACCAACAAATTTTATCATATTGCACCTCGAATGCAAGCGAGCCACAAGTGCATAAACACTGTATTGAATGTAATAGAGCCAGAAGTGCTAAACATTATTGTTTTTCAAATTTAAATGAGCAGAAACAAGAGAAACAGCATTCCAAATTTTCGCACTTGCATTCAAGGTGCGATATGCACAATTGTGTAAATTAATAAACTAATCCTATTCCTTCCTTCCAATAACTTCTTTCAATCTTTACACAGCAGTAAGCATTACAGTATTGCACTTCACATGTCTATAAATCTATATATTTCTAGAAAGATTTTAAAAAAAGAATTGCAAAAAGTAAACATTACACTTTTATTTTACACATATATATTTTTATTTACAATCATTTTACACTTTCATTTATGAATTTTTTATGTTTGCATTAAACTTTCTAGAAGATTTCTTCCTCCATCCCTATAGTTATTGCTGAAAACATGATATTATTTCTCACAGCACCTATAAAAAAGAAATCAATGTACCATTATTAATTTGCAACAATTATATATAAATCATACATTGATTTGAAGAGATAAATCACTCAACAAATTTATAAACCTTGGCAAGTTTCTGAATGAAAATTCTTTGGAACCATTCAAATGTCCAAAAGAAAATTAAGAAGAGAAGGAACGGGGAATTAGTTTTTCCAACCCAGGAGGTGCCAAAAGGAATCATCGAACCAAGTATGAAAATTAAAAATAATAACACACAAAATAAAAAATCCTATCCCTTTATGTTAAGTTCAAAACCCTTAAAATTTAAAGTAAAATTTTTTCTGCATTATATTCAAATGTTCATGCCTTTACCCCCAAAAAATAGAACATGAATGACATACTTGCAATAGCTAGGAAACGTGTGAGACTGTAGTCAGATTAGACAAAGAGCTTTATAGATTATCTATAAAGTAGATAAAACTTTCTCGTTATTTTGGCAAGATAAAAGATTTTGCTCAAGAGTTCAATCTGAAATCCACTATCAAACTCCAAAGATTTGACAGGTACGCCCATCATCAAAAGTCAAAATTTTTGACGGATAACAAGCAATAACACTATTACAATACATAACATTCTAAAGCAATATCCTCTCACATTTTCTGAAGTAACAAATTTGCCACAGAAACCCAGATAACACACACATATATATATATGGCATCAGACATCAAGCATAACCGTCAACAAAGTACAAAATAAAAAATTAACAAAAATCACCTTGTTTACGAGACTGAATGTTGAAAATCCCAATTCCACACTCCTAATTCCCTTCCAATGACATTTTAGTAGAAAGCACCTTGCTGAGAATCCTGTAATGACACTCAGAAAATCACACTGAAAGAATGAAAATTGATTAAATGGATGATTTGATACTGTTCTTTAAATTTAAAATTTTGACGATTCCATAAGATACTTTAATAATATTTAAAAACACAGCATCCTCCTTAAATAAATTGAAACCTATTGCTATTAACACAATATTGGAAGAGAAATTGGCAAAAAGCTTTAAAAAAAACTAGATTTTTAAAAAATTGAAAATGGCCAATTTCGAGGGGGGGGAAAATCTTAATTTGTTAGATAAACAGTAATAATCAGTTAAAATATTGTTATCCACAACTGATGTGAACAAAATGAGAAGCTAACAGATGGTATATAAGAAAAAAATGGGAAAAAGCAAAATTTATTCATCTGGTTGAATGATCTTTCTGTAAGTCACATGTCAACAGATACTTAAATTTTGGGGCAAGAGAAAATTACACATGTATGTTATATATTCTTGTTCGTATCAACAAGGTGAAGCTTTTAAAAACAGTTTTATTGTTATACACAAAATATTGGAAGAGAAATTGGCAAAAAGCTTAAAAAAACAACTAGATTTTGAAAAAATTGAAAATGGCCAACTTCGAGGGGAAAAAAATCTTATTTTATTAGATAAACAGTCATAATCAGTTAAAATATTGTTACCCACAACTGATGTGAACTAAATGAGAAGCTAACAGATGGTATATAAGAAAAAAAAATGGGAAAAAAACAAAATTTATTCATCTGGTTGAATGATCTTTCTGTAAGTCACATGTGAACAGATACTTTAATTTTTGGGTAAGAGAAAATTTCACATATATGTTATATATTCTTGTTCGTATCAAGAAGCCGAAGCTTTTAAAAACAGTTTTAATGTTATACATACAATACTCGAAGAGAAATTGACCAAAACAACTTAAAAAAACAACAAAAGTTGCTTAGAAAAACTGGATTTTGAAAAAATTGAAAATGGCCAATTTCGAGAGGAAAAAAAATCTTAATTTATAAGATAAACTGAAATTAACAGTTATCATATTGTTACCCACAACTGATAGGCACTGAAAATTTCTGGAATTGACTGCCAGAGAGGGATGAACTGGAGAAGACTGCGAGAACGTTTGTTTACATTCGAGTACGAGATAAATTGTTTACAATTTCGAAAATTACCACGAATTTTTTTTAGGCATGCGTGTGCAAACTTCTTATTCACAGAGAGTAAGTAATTATTCTATAATGAATATATTGTTTTGCACTGAGAATAATAATTATTCAATCATAGGTTTCGTGTTAATGTTATACCTACTGTAGCTTCTGAATAGCAACTTTAGTATATCTAACTTTCAAAAATGCGTTATAATAATTTTATTCATTTACTAAACATACCGTAAGTAATAAAATTAATAAAGATAATTAAGAATAAAATAAATACTTACATTTTTTCCAAATGAAAGATTGTGAAATCTAGCAGTGTCAGGTCAAGTAGTGGCAGCCATTGAAGTTGTAGTTGAAAATACTCTCGAACGACACATCACGGGGTCGTTGACCAATCAAATTCGACTAACAGTGATTTCATGCATTATCCGATATCGGAACGATATCTATATGCCGTGAATTTCCGATCGGCAAATTTTCATCGGAAATACTGCTCATAAACATATCATTTTCCGATCAAATTTACCAAAACTGAAACCGGTTCTCGGATACTGATCTAAACGATATGGTCTCGAAGATACTGGATCAGTTTCCGATGAATTCGATGAAAGGCCAGGCAAAAAACGATGAGTTCATGCTACTAGGGATGTTCTTATATCTAAACTAAATTTTTATCTAAGAATTACATAAAATACAAATAAAGTAGTATTATTATTTTAAAATGAAAATTATTTACCTAGAACAATGTTCAAAAAGACACCTGCAAGCAAAGTAGTGAGAATTGCTCTCAGGCTATTTTTTTTTATTTATCGGAGCAATGATATCCACGGAAACCAAATGACAGGAATTGATCCCACTACAATTTGTCAATCTTCCTTCAAAGTTCGTTTTCCTCTTTAGATGTTTGACACGATTGATTGAATAATCTACATCCCTTATACAGGATGTGATTTGAGTTAGTTTTGCAAAATTAACAAAACATGCGAAAGATTAGACCAAACATATTCTGAGTGTTTAAATTAAATACCGGGTAAATGAAAAATAAAACTTTATAATTACTTACAGGGAAATAACTATGGTTATAAATGCTTTGATTTGATTAAAGTGTTATTTAAACAACCTCTCTAAATTTTTGCCAATTGCACGAATTGTGTGTTATTAAATAATATTTAATCTCATATCGGTCGGACCAGAAAACAGGATTATACTATTCAATTTAATCCGTTGCGTGTGTGCAGTATCGGTAAAGTAAAACGAAAGCTTTTAGCAATTCCTCAGACTGATACGCATTACTCTTTTAATTTAAATAAAATGGGAATAAAACATACTAAAATGTATTTAATCAATGTTTCTAAGTCAATAATTAAAAATATTAATAATAACTCTAACAATAATTTTAAAAAGTGCATGTCATAAACGATATTATCCTGAAAACGTCATTTCTTACAATTACTTTCTTTAAAACGGTTTACGAAATAGTTTCAATTTGACTTCGAAGTTATATTCGTTATTTTGTGTGAGTCTGCCAAGACTATGTTACAAGACATCAGTTAAAAAATAAATAAACCACATAGTACACAGGTTTGAAATACCACTTCAAGGATAGATATCTTTTTAAGTATTTCGGTATAGAAATGCTATTAATAGACGAGAGGGAAAAGGGAGAAATAATGATGGATCTCCCACCCCCCTCCAGATATTTGAAGCGTCGTTCACACAACAGTGATTTCAACGAATTACATGCCTTATCCAGTTATTTTTACCCATCAGAGGCTGTAAGTAGCAAACCCTAAAAACATTGCAAATCGTATCAGAAAAATAAAAGTTGATCGTCAATAATTAAGACATGAAAAAAAAAATTAAAATTGAAGTTTGTAAGAACCTTAGAACATAAAGAAAAATTCAAAAGAAATTTATAATAATTGAGTGCAGTCGTATACAAAAACATTAAAAAAAGCTGCAGAATTTTAAAACTGACTACAGTAGAAAATGGAAACATTGAAAAACGAATCAAGAACATTAAAATTGAATAATATAGAAAATGAAATACATGAAAAGCGTGGAAACAGGCCATTGCGTGAAAATCAAAGAACGATTTTCATATATAATATGACGAGACACTCATAAAAATATTTTAATTAAACTATTAATAACTTTTTTGTGATAAAAATTCTCCAAATGAATTATTTTTCACTGATGCTGGGAGTATTATTATTAAATAAGCAAAGCAATCGCTTAACGGTGCCACTAGTTTTCATTTTGGTTGTCATTATATAATTGCGGTTATTGCGTGCTTGCGAAGAGGTGTTGATTAAAATGTCGCAAATGTAATTTTCATAATGCGTCAGAGCTTTTTCTTTTATCACAACCTATAAAGCCCGATTACCGCTTTGTTCTTACAAACTGTCTAGTTGAAGTCGTGACAAATTACAAACAGCACGATGGACAACCGTGGAAAAGATGCCGAAGTAAGTTATGTTTTAAAACAGCGAATTTTTCAGACACGTCTGTTGTTGAATTTCTGAACTATTTTACCCTGAAATATTTAATATAAATTTATTACATCATTCATACACTTTCGAGGAAATTCACTCAATGAATTCGTAATTTTCTTGCCCCGCTTGTTAAAAATATATACTGTATTAAATAATTAGAAATTATAAAATATCGAATTGTATAGAACAAAATTTCCTTTTTCCTTAATGCAAAAATGCATATGTATCAAATTTTACTTTATTTGGTTTCCGAATTCAGCACGTTAAATTTCATTTAAATAGTACTTTTTAATAAAAACCAATAGTTACTTGTATTTTACTTAAATTTTCGTAATATAGGTAGGACTGGAATAACATGATTGCTCTGCAACTCATTTCGAGAATTTGAAAACTCAGATCAATTGGAAAGCGTATTATTATGTACTCCCCAATTATATTGAATTTTCGAATAATTTTACAGAATTTAATAAATACTGAATATACTGAAAACACACCCGAGCACCGCGAGTTCACGGATGAGCAGCTGCCGTATAAGTAAGCAGGGTCTCGCTTCCCTAGTAGGTACAGTAATGGTGGTGTGGCTCTTAGGGCCCATCTCCGATGACAGATCGTACCCCGGTGAAACGCGAGGTTGTCACATGAGCCGATCGTAATGGGGGCTATTATGCGGGGCCACAATGCCCGATGAAGTGATATCATGCGGTACCCGGATGCTAAGACAGGGCGGGTTGGTGGTTTTTCGTGGTTAATTTTCTCCACTGTTTGAAAAATTAGAACACATTTCAACCTATTTTGTGACACCATGTAATATTGACACAATCGGCCGAGAGCTTTACTTATTTCAAATAGTTAGATTTCAGGAAGATAATAATTGTATTCATATTTTCTTTAATTTCTTATTTATTTATTTCATTCTTTAAATCCATGTTTATTAATTGATCTTTCCAATTGAAATCACAAAACAAACGACCACACTCTCTTGAAACTAATTCAAAAAATCAAAATCCATGCATACATCATTTTTTTATTACTTCAAGGAACATTTTTCCAAAATCGAAGAAAACCGAACAACGCGTTCGACAGCATTTGCGTTACAAACAAGTTTACAGACAGACAAAATGCTGAACTTCTGAGTTAAAACTTAGACGACGCTTCTCTCGGTGAATTAAATTTCAAAACACGGTTCTGAGTTGCACATTTTTATCATCCAAAATATACCTGTGCCAAATTTGGTAGCTCTAAGTACAACCGTCTATTTTGTCAATTGCTAATAGACAGAAAGACTTTAATCTTCGCTAGTAGTTCTGTCAACAGTATGCCTCATGCCATCCCCTTCCCCACAAATAAAAAATTAAGATATGTTCTTCATCGCACCCTTTAAGGTTTATCCAACTTCGTCATTCATTTTGGAGACAACATTGTCATTTAGAGACATCATAATTTGTCTCTCGAAAAGGTACATTCTTTGTCCCGATGGGCGAATACAATATCTTAGAAAGTTATGCTTACAATCTTAAACCCATCAATGAACATGTACAGTATTGGACACCTAAATTGTTAATAAATTTTGCTCCCCGTATTTAAAAAAACAAATACATAAACTTAATAAAATTACATAAAAATCAACTGGAGCAGATGATTATTAAATTTTACACTCGAGAGTGGAGGTAGTTCCCAAGTTTTTACAACATGAAACATTTGGGTATTATACATGAAAAAACAAATACATAAACTTAATAAAATTACATAAAAATCAACTGGTGCAGATGTTTATTTAATTTTACACTCGAGAGTGGAGGTAGTTGCCAAGTTTTTACAACATGAAAAATTTGAGTATTATCGTGCAAAAAGCATACTTTCGAGAAAAGAGAAATAAACTATTAGAGTGAACTAAACAGGAAAAAGCAACTTTCAACATGGATACACATTCAAACAACAGTGATTACTAATAACTACATTGAGGTCTTTTAACGCTGGTATTTTTCCGTAGTTTATCTTGAACTAATGTACATACCGAAAGAATTTTTTTCTGTTATTTCTGATGCTCATAAAGATGAAAGTCTTTCTGTCTATTGGCGATCAACAACATAGACTGTTGTCATTAGAGCTATCAAATTTGGCAGAGTCATACTTTGGATGATAAAGATGCGAAGCTTGAACCATTTTTTCAAATTTTAATTGACCGAGAGAAGCGAGGTCTCCGTCTTAACTGAACCGTTCAGCATTTAGTCTGTGTGTGAATTTGTTTGCTACGCAATCATGGCCAAACGTGTTGTTCGATTTTCTTCCAATTGTGGTTGAAAAGTTCCTTAATGCAATAGAAAACGATGTGTATTTATGGATTTTTATTTTTTAAATTCGTTTCAAGAGGGTGCGCGTTTAATTGATTTTACTGCTTTTGCGAGTCACTAGAGAATTTGGTACCATGAAAACATTTCAATTATTTTGATAAAATGAAATTTTGTTAATTTTGATAAAACTAAACATTTAATTGCAGTTTTGATAATATGATAAAATCAGATATTTAATAGTAATTTCATTAATACTGATAAAACATACATTTAAATACATTTAATCGTAATTATTTTAATACTGATTTAAGCAAGGACTTGTGCAAACCATTCTCATTGAATAAAAACGAAAGAAAAGAGAGAGATATGAACATAATACCGGATTGAGCGGTTTTTCTTCCTGTTTAGTTCCATCCAATCTTATTTTTGTCTTTTATTGAACGATGTTTCGGCGATTCATCAAAAAGTTCATGTTATAAAAATTTTAAGATGATTATCTGTTATTTGTGTAACCCTTATTTTTCATTTTTCGTACGTATCACGACGATCATATTGTTATAAATAACAGTCTCAAAAATCATACTACAGATAAAACTCTAATAGCAGAGTGCATATCGAAAATGACATGAAGCACACAAACAACAAAAGATGCAAGCAGCAAACCCTAAAGACATTGCAAATCATAATGGAAAAAATTGATTATGAACAAATAAAACACTCATTCATTCATTCAATATCCAGGGGAGCAGATTCAACCTTAAGGTTTTAGAGTGCAGGAAATTGAAAACATTTGGTAAAAGTAAAATTTGTAAAGATCTTGAAAACATAAAGAAAATTGTAGAAGAAATTTTAATAAATGAATGCAGTCGCTTATAAAGCATTAAAAAACGTTGCTCAATTTTTAAAATTAAATACAGTAGAATATGAAAATATTAAACTACTCATAAAGATTTTTAAAATTGAATGCAATAGAATAAGGAATACACGAGAAACAAACTGGAAACAGGTAATAGCGTGAAAATCGACGAGCCATTTTTATAATACTTGACGAGACAGTCCAAAAACATTTTAGTTCAATTAATAGTAACTTTGTTGTGATAATAAGTCTAAATGAAACTTTTTGACTGATACTTGGAATTTTAATATTAAACAAGCAAAACAATTGGTTAACGATGAAATTTGTTTTCATTTTTGTCATTATATAATTGTGAAGAGCGTTCTTGGGAAGGTCTACTCCATAAAAAAGAACCTAAATAATTTTCATATTGCGAGAGAGCTTTTATTTTATATTATATATTAGGGCATTCCCAAAAGCTGTATGGTCGGATTCCCACGTTTTTCTTCCAAACAGTCTAGTTAAAGTCTTGACAAATTACAGCACGATGGAAAGCCGTGGGAATGAAGTCAATGTAAGAAGTTAGAAGATGTTATTGAAACAGTGAATTTTTCTTTTGATTTCTTAGCTATTGCGCTGACATCCTTACAACACTTTAAAGGTGTATCCTTACTGTACACATCATTTTTCGTCATTTATTTTAGAGAAAATTCAGCTAATGATTTTATAATTTTTTTAATCTGCTTGTTAAAAAAATCCTCCCTATTAATTAATTAGAAATTACAAAATATCTAAAATCTATCGAGCATAATTTTTTTCTCTGAATACAAATATGCTTACTTATCAAATTCTACTTCATTTGTTTTCCATATTCAACACGTTTAGTTTCATTTAAATACTAGTTTTTGTTAAAAAACGAATAAAAAAACCAATCATTTCTAGTATTTTACTTAAAATTTTGTAATTTTGGTACAATTCAAATAATGTGGTTGTTCTTTAAACTATTTCGATAATTTGAAAATTCAGATTAATTGGGGAATGTATTATAATATATACATATATATATATATATATATCCTCCCTATTAATTAATTACTCCCTACTAATACTTAATTAATTAATTACCTCTCTACTAATTTATATATATATATATATATAAATAGTGTTATCAGACGAGATGAGACTTTTGTCAAAGAGGGGGCAAGTTTTACATCTGGAATCATTGTATTGTTTAACTTTACAACCAAAAGAATTACTTTCATAAACATAGTTGAACTTATTAGAAAAAAATGGGATATCGGGGTTGCATGATATCGATCCAAGGTGGCCCACCGAAGCAACCGAGTACCGAGCACTGGACATCTCTGAAGACAGTGAGTTCATCTTGCCAGTCTCTAAAGATTCAAATAACTTCGTTTCATAAAAAAAGAAGGACGCGAAGGTAAAGAGTAAAATTGAAGGCATTGTGCGCAAAAGAGCTGCAACATGAGCATTCAGTAACGAATATAAAAGAGGCAAAACATAATATGTTTGCCTCTTTTATATATATATATATATATATATATATATATATATATATATATATATATATATATATATAAATTCAAATATAACTTGCATATAATCATACAGAAATAAAGTAAACAAAACATATCAAGAATCAAATCCTATACTAAAAAATCATTATCTGAACATATAAAATCTAAAAAATAGAAAATAGAAAATACTAAATATACCATGAAAAAAAAATCAAGATTGAGAATTTTATGTCAACAAGTAAAAAAACTCTGTTGTTATTAAAAGTATTGAAATAGGCAAACCAAGTAAATGGAGTTTTCAACAATTAATATAGAAGCTTGGCTGTGGACAAGCTTTAGCCAGGTTAAATTAATTTTGCTGTACAAACCATCCCTGTTACTATTGTTGTTGAAAAACAAACAGGCTAATTTACCCTAAAATGAAAGAATTTAGAAAGAAAAGTCTTATGCTAACCCTAACAATAAAACATAACTGTGTAGAAACGACTAAAATTCAGGATAAAAATATGTAATATAACATTATATTGCACTATGATAATGCACTAAAGACAGTAAAAATATAATTCAATAAAATACCCATACTTTTCATTAAACATTAACTAATCATTGTCTCCTCTTATACTTACCAGAATTTATCTCTTTCAATATAACGCGCCATTCACATTGACATCACATGTTGGCCACAACCAAAATTCTTACCATGAAACAGCATAATTGACCAAATAATATAATTAATTTTTGATATCAAGAATTAGTAAGATACCTATATTAAAATTCTCAAAACCATTTTTAAAAATGTAAAAAAGTTATTTAACTAGATAATATTCGAAAATTGATAAAAATGTCTATTAAAAAGGAAAATTTCACATGGAAGATCCTGGCGCCATCTATGTAATAAATCTTAAACCAGTAACTCAGTATCCAAATTTGAATAAAATTACACTTTACGAGTAGAATATGTGAAAACACTATCTCACTATCAAAGAAATAAAAATATTCCTTTATAAACCAATATGAATGTTTTATTCTAAATGACCTAAATATTTCTTATCTATATATACTCTTAGAAAACCTATAGGCATTCCATAATCCAGTGCAAATGAATAAAAAATTTTTATGTTCTTAATTCCAATATCAATGTCAGTTACTAAATTTTTATTTCTAATTATATAATTTTTTACTAAATTCTTGAAGACAGAAATGCTAAGATTACTATTCCAAAAAAGGGAATTTATTAATTTGAAAATTAAATGCATTTCTTTTATCAAAGATATCTGTTACTAATTTATTATCTTTGATTTTAATATCTAGATCTAAAAATTCTGCAGCTAATTGATTGTCATTAATTTTTATAAGTTTTAAATATTCAGTCAATATGAGGCTTAAGGTCTATTTCTTTATCGAATAATATTAAATCATCTATATAGCGGAATAATATACCATGGGTAAAATTAGTCAAATCTTTCTCATATTAGTGAAGATAAATATTTTCTAAACTATTGCTAGCTGGACCTCCTTGTTGTAATCCTTAAATTTGATGGAAAATCTTATTATCAAAAAAGATACAATTTTCTTTTAGAAAAAGATGAATAAGATTTTTAAAATTATTAATGTTAATATCTTTTTTAAGATCATAATATTTATGTATATTTACAAGGGTATTAGTCAAATCTTCAATATCTATACTATTATATAAATCCTGGAAGTCAAAAGTATGTACACTAGTTATTTCTACATCTTTAATTACATTTAATATCTCTACACTCTTATTTACTATAATTGTATCTTTTTGCTTATTTAAATTCTCTATCACTGTCTGTATGTATTTTTGCAACAGTTTGCCAGATTTTGTAATATAAGTATTGCAGCCATTAGTAACACTTCTAAATTTAAGAGGAGTCTTGTGAAATTTTGTTGTAAGAAAGATGTGAGGATAATCTTTTTTAATATAATTAATTCCTAATTTCTTATGGAAGGCCTGAATTCTATTAGAAATTTCTCTTTCACCTAATTTTGTCTCTTTATAAATATCACTATTAATAATATGATCATTAAGTATTTTTTTGTAAAAATATTTACATATTATAGCAAAATTACTGGGCACTTTGTCTATATAGACTATTAGATTCTTGATATGTTTTGTTTACTTTATTTCTGTATGATTATATACAAGTTATATTTGGATTCATATTATATATATATATATATAATCGCATTGCATTGCTTAATCGCATTGACCGTAAAATATTTTTATATTATAATAAATATTTATAATTCAATATGTATTACAATATATTATTATATATATTATAATTAAAATTTATATGTATAATATTATATATATAATTTATAATTAAGTAAGTTATTATGAATTGTAATGCCAGAATTTCTTAATGTATATTAAAAAATATCAATTAAAACTTTGTATTCAAACGATAATCTCCTACCTTAAAATAGTAATTTCAATTTCAATCCAATTTTAGTCCATGAATTTCAATCGAATATATTTAAAATTATATTTATTTATCTTTTGTACATTATACACTAATTATAAAATTATTGTCGTCAATTAAACAGGTCTGCAAAAATAAATAAATTGAATAATTGGTTCTTTTTTGCGTTCAATCAAGTCTCTGAAATCTTAAGAATATTTTATCCGTGGTAGTTTCAGAAATTATACACATAAACATGAATGATCTGCTTTTGAAGTCAATATGAGAAACGTAAAAATACGTGTGAAACGCTCAGAGGGTTAAGAGTCCATTATAATCTTACATCAATTTCACCTCTCTTTCGGCTGTATCAGTTACAGTGCTGAGACTCAAGAATGTGTCTTGTGAATTAGTGTCGCCTCAATACCAAATATCTGGATATAGATCCAGAAAGCTATAGAACATATAGAATTTCTTTAATAAATTTAAACTTTTTTGAGAAATGAAGTATTTTATTGTTTTTCTGAAAAAAAGGAATAATTATTTAATAGCATATCTAAATCCTGAATGACTTAATTTTTAAATATTAATTTGAAAGCTTTGTTAACAATTTGATAAATGATCAAAATTGACTGCCTTTATAAAATCAAAGAATTATGTCTAATGAAAGTATTTTTACTAAACAAAATAGGTAATATTAAAATCTTAACTAATAGAAGAAAAACTTCATTATAATCAATAATGCATTTTTGCTCAGTATATTTTTCTTTTCAAATTACCTATGATAAGCTTTTTAAATGCAATATTAACAATCCAGCCGTTAAGCTTTCAGATTGGTACGCTTAACGAAATTGCCACGCTGAAAGAGAAGGTTATTCTCCAAGTTATCAGGTTTTGGACAAAAGGATTTCAACCCCCTTTTGTGGTCATTTTCGCGCCGTAAGGGGCTATTAAACTTGTTATCGTTCAGCAGTGACAGATGACTTCTGACCTCGATTGTTTGTGACAGGATCCTTTGTTAGAAGACCCTTCTTTGAGTATTCTCTGAAAAGTTGGGAATATCTTGCAGTTTAAAATGCAGCATGTTAGAATGAGAATCGGTGAAAGATTTTAGATTTTTTCTTAAATTTCTACAAAAACTTTATAAGAATTTTTTAGATTTTTTCTTAAATTTCTACAAAAACTTTTTAAGATTTTTTTAAATTTTTTATACGAATCTTATTGTTACAAATCATATGTGTAGGTTTCATTGTTTTCTCCTCACTACATATTTAAAAAAAATATTTTTATCACGTCGAATTATGAAATCATTGATCGAATTTAATTCTTGAAACAAAAACAAATATATATTGTTCATTCAGAGCATTGCAAATGTATTGTAGTACTTAAAAACGTGTGTTTAAGGGAACAATAATGAAAATTAGTAAAACCATGTTACAATTTTGTGTCTTCAACATTTAGAAAAGCAATTTCCTAGATAGGGAATCTCGCACGACATTTCGTATTTCGAGATAACGATCTATGGTGTTTATCTGCATGTGATTACGATTTTATATTTTGTTGAATTTTCATAACTTAGTATTTGTAACCAAGGGGGGATCTAAGAATTCATTAAATGGGGAATACTATGGGAAACAAAGCTTATAAATTAAGAATAAGTTAATTAAAATAACTATTGTAATACTTAATATGCAAATGTTTTGTAGCACTTAAAAATGTGTGTTTAAAACTTTAATCACAATTAGTAAAACTACGTTATAATTTTGCTTCTTCCACATTTAGAAAAACAATTTTTTAAATGAGGAATCTCATACGACGTTTCGTATTTGGAGATAACGATTTACGAAGTATATGAATATGCACATTTACGATACGCATATGTGTATATTCAAGGTTTATAGACATTTAATTTTATGCCCGTTAATTGACACTCATTTTGGATACACAATTATACTCTCTAAATCTAAAAATTAACTCAGAATGATCTCCGAATTTTACGCAGGATACTGCTAGCCCTGATTTTACGCTGCTTAACGCAATACGACTTAAAAGACTAGATCTATTCAAATTGACCCTCCCTGACCACAGACACTCCCCCACATTATGTCGTCGCATGACACCGAGGGGGGTGGAGAAAAACCTGTAGAAGGAAAATCTCGGGTCTGACACTTATATGGAACTTTTCTTTCCCGAGACAGTCTCGAGTCTGCCGTTGTGAGAGGAAAAAAGTTCACGCAGATATCTCGAGCCTGACGCTAGGAGGGTTAATATTACTTTAATTCTGAAATTGCTAAACTGCTTATTCTGCATTTAAAAACCAGAGCTAATTGCAAAATTTCTTCAGATCAATTGACGAAATGCCGTTAATTATATTTTCTTATTTCTTTAAATCTTTTAAAAACATTAAATTATTAAATGGAATACCGACTGCTGATGTACTCTCTAAACGTGCTTTAAAAAACTATTCGCTTTTTTGTAAGTTTTTAGTATTATTTCTTTTGTTCTCTTTACATTATCTGGCTTACATTTAACAGTCTTCGTTCGTAGATAAATGCGGCAATATTATGTACTACCTAGGTACTATATATTCATATTTCTTATTATTTTTATCTTAATCCGTATGCATGCATATTCGAATTAAAATAAAAAAATGAGAAGTCATTTTTAATTTGCAAAATCAGTCAGCAGCGCGGGGTCTAGTGCGGTCGCACCGTTCGCACCTCCCTCCGGCCAGCCCTGCATATTGGAACGTTTATTATTATTGAAATTTCAGCGTTGGTTTTCTACCAATGATGTTATTCATACTAACCAATACGGTTTTAGGGAAAATAAGTGCTGCGAGCTAGCTGTGTCAAAAATGATTACTAAAATTCAGTCTTTAACAAATGATTCACGTGCCGCCTTTGTGTCTGTTGACATCAAGGCTGATTTTGATAATATGAATTGGTCTATTTTGTTTGGTTTATTTGATAAAAATCACGTGCCGTATGTTATAGAAACTTAATTTATTTTTATTTAATTAATAGGTGCCTTGTTCTCAACGATTATAATTTTAAAGGGTTTCCTCAGGGATCTGTCCTGGCTCCTTTTTTGTGGAATTTTTATTTTTTTGTGTTAAAACTTAATAATGATTTGTATTATCTTCAAGCCTTTGCCGACGACCTGGCGCTTGTTACTTTTGGTCGTACCAGAGAAATTTTGGAAATAAATACTAATAATGCTCTTGATTTGATTTTCAATTTTTTTTTTTTGGAATAAGAGGGCACTTCTGACAAGTGCCAGGCATTGTCTCTTATGTTAATTAGTTCAAGGTGTTTGTCTAAACACAATAAAACAGTTTTTAAAATAAATCCAATTTTTAAATTAAACGGCAAATTTGTTAAAATCACTGAAACTTTGAAATATCTTGGAATTCTGCTTGATAACAAATTAACTTGGAATCCGCATATTTCTGATCTTCACCGAGAAGTTTATATTCTTTGTTTTAATTTTAATGGTTCAATTGAATCTAATTGGAGTGCTTCTCCTTTTTTACTTAAATTTTGGTATCATACAGTTGTAGAAAAGGCTCTACAGCGTTCTTGTTTGGGATGGGGCCTTAACTAATGCTCAAATTTTAAAATTACATTCGATCCAAAGAATGTTTCTTCTAAAATTGTCTAGATCTTATAAAACTACCCCAACTAACGCACTAAATGTAATTTTTGGCATTCCATTACTTCATTTGGTCATTAAATCTTTAGTCATTAGATTCAACATTTGGAAACTAAGATCAGATAGACATATTGAACTGATGTATCCTTTAAAATTGGACTTTTATAGGTATATTAAAGGCATTACTTCTAATGAAAAGATTGTTACACTTGAAAAAGATTTTGTTTGTAATTTATCTAGTGTACACCCATGGATCCTAGATTGGTGGCAATGTTGGGTTCTCGGTGTGCATTTTTGAAAGGAATTCTCTCCTGCCTATTCATTGTTATAAATTGAATATATTTAACTCCGTTTTCCAGGCTGAGTTGGCTGCGATTGGTTTTGCAGCCGGCTGGGCCTTGAATAAAAATGTTAAGATTAAATTTCTACAGAAAATGAGTCTTCCATTGAGGCACTTAGAAATGCTAATATTAAATCCAACTTTGTTTTGTCGGTCAAAGAACATTTGTACAAAGATAGAGATCTTCTCAGTCTCGTCTGGGTGAAAACGCCTGCATTAACCCAGGCAATGAACTGGCAGATCACTTTGCTAAAATTGCTTCTTTTTGCGGTACGGAAATTTTTATTTCTTCCCCCTATTCCTTTGTAAAAAGAACCTGTAGTGATTTAGTAATTCGTGAATGGAATAATTACTGGACAAACACTGTATCAGGTCGGAGGACCAAAGACTTTTTTCCATCAGTGAACCTGGATTTGTTAATAAACAACAAATATGTAATTTATTTTCTTACTAATCATAGGCCTTTTCCTGCCTATTTAAGCTGATTTAAGATCCTTGATAATCCGAATTGTATTTGCGGTCAATTTGGAGATGCTCACCATTATGTGTCATCCTTTATTTATACGGAGGATTTAATTTTTCCTACAATCTCTACCGGTACATACTGGTTTAATTTTTTGTGTAGAAACAACTTTTCGTTAATAGACTGAAAATCATCTTTGAGATCTCAAGGATAATCTGTTATGATCTTCAGCATTCTTGACTGCTTTTTTATTGTATGCCTTTTGTTTCATGGTTTTCCTTTTTTCCTTTTGTTACTTTGTTTCAAGTGTTATTTAAATTGATTTGATGTGCTTTTTGGCGTTGGACTTGGTAACCATTTTATTGAGGTTAGACTCAAGCTCCAACTCTTAATGTGCTAATGTTTTGTTTTTTTTTTCTTCAAGGGTTTGATTTTTCTACTAACTTTGATCGTGTTATTTTTAAAAAAAGTGGGAAAGAAAGGAAAAGGGAAAGAAAAAAAGTATGGGAGGAAAAGTGAATTAGTTGTTTTCTCTAGTTTAAAGTGATAAAGGTTTATTGTAAAATCTGTTATTCAATCCATGGCTTGTTTCACATGTTTACCATTTTTAAATATTGTCTATTTACTGTTTCTTGAGTATTGTGGTTTGATAAATTTTGTGCGTGTGTTGTTTAATTGGTTAGACTTAAGAATTAGTTGAATGTGTACCCCTTTTTCCTTTAGGTTTGCTTTAAAAATATATTCAATTTTATGTAGTATTTTTTGTATTTGTTTAAAAGAAGTTACTTTTATCTCCTTTAGAAGCTGAAGATGTTTTATTTTTAATATTTTCTTACAAGTGCTATTTGGATTAGCAGCTATTTAAGTGTGCAGTCAGGGTTTATTTACAAATTGTTTTACGTGTGACTGAATGTTTTTGTTATTGCGATTTGTTTGATTTTATTTACTTATTATTATTTTGACTTTAGACATATTTGTAATTGCATTTTGTTTTGAATTTGATCTTGTAATTGGTATAAGGTTTAGACTGGAGAGCCTTTCGTAACGGGTATGATTATGTGTGTGTTATTTTTTTGGAGTCCTGTGTATTCGGTAAAAGTTTTTATTCGGTTTTTGGTATTTAATATTTGAAATTTTTTGTGGATCTTGTTGCTTAAAGATTCTTTCACTTTAAAATGTATTTTCGCTTGTATGAGCAATTGTACTATCGAGTTTTTTATGGAGTGCTTTTTGTTGTCTTGGTTTGTTAATCTTGTTTCTGTGTTTTGTTGCGCCCGTTGGTGCTTTTTTGTGTTTAGTTTGTTTTGTTGTGTTGCTACTGATTTTGCTTTCCGCTACTTACAAGTAGCTAAATGCCTTATACCTTCCAAATGGGATGGTGTATATCTGGGATTTTAATTTATATATTTACTAAATGCTCCAGGGGACAGGGGTGGTAATCTGTGGCCTCCTTGGCACTGGGTTTCGCTCTTCCCCGTCCATCCTTGTAGACTCTAAACCCCACGGGTGAGTCGATGGACGTAGGTCATGGTTATGGTCACCCAGGATGCTTAGGGTGGACATCAGTAACTCACTGGTAGCTTATGGTGTCGTTTGTGGGTAAGGTTAACTCCAATCCTACTGGTAATGAGAATTAGGATTCCGACCTCACTTTCCTTGTTGATGTCGTGAATCTATGATTCAATTCGCCCAGGTACCTTAAGTTGGACTGAAATAACTCACTGGTAGTTTATGGCATCATATTTGATAGGGTTAACTCCAAACCGATTTCAGAACGTACCTCCTGCGAAGGGGTTGATGATGACAATTAGATCTCCATCTTCAATTCCCGCGTAGATGTCGTTAAGCCTATCATTCAATCTACCCAATATTCTTAGCGTGGGCTGCAGTAAGCCACTGACATGTTATGGTATGTGGGTCAGGCTAAATCCAGTCTGATGACGGGATGTATCTCATGCGCATGGGCCTTTGATGGCAATTTGTTCTTCAACTTCAATTCACACGTTGCTGTCGTTACGCCTATCATTCAATTAATCCAGCATGCTTGGGCAGGATGGAGTTACTTGTGGCTTAGGGTATACGTTGTAGTACCATAAGTCATAGGACAGTAATAAGCAAATATACAGAAAGCAAAAGCATCGAGTAAAAATGTATAAACTTACAATACATTGACAGGGCTTTCATATGTACTCAACAATTCCGTTGCTATAGGAAAGCGTCCCACCTCAGGCAGCAAATCAGACATGTAAGGAAACAATTTTACAACTAAGAAGAGCATTGGCACTAGTTCAGTCATTGTGTACATAAAAATATATATATCTTGTAATTAATTCATGATTTTAACCTTTTCTCCGATGAATTGCCGGATTGTGAAAGAAAGTCTGGTGGCGGACGCGTGATTTTGCAACCTATCTGTAGAGATCGAGGTCGTCACACGACAAATTGCGTTTTTAAATCAATTTTTGCCCCTGGAATTTTTTTAAATTTTGATTTTTATGTAACTTGTAACGGAAGGGCGGCATACTGAAAACTCGCCCCCGGCGACAAAAGTTGCAGCTACGTTACTAGTACTCAAGTGATTCATGGGAATTAACGGACTTTGAATGAGGAATGGTAATTGGAGCTAGACGCATGGGGTATTTTAATACGGGAATTGTTAGGGAATTCAATATTTCTCTACACACAGAATCAAGAGTGTGCTTAGATTATATAATTTCAAGCATTACATACCCCTATAGACAAAGTAGTAGCTGACCGAGTCTACTTAATGACCGAGATCAGCCGCATACGCTTAGAATAGTCAACATTAACAGACAAGCAATACTGCTACAAATAACAGCAATAACGACTGTGTGATCTATGAAAGACGTGTCGTCGAGGACAGTGCAGCTAAATTTGGGGTTGAAGGGATATGAAAGCAGAACGTGCCTTTACTAAGCGCCTGTTAAGAGGCTGCAGTGCCTCTGCCGGACTCGTGAACAAATCGATAGGACCCTAGACAACTGTTAAAATGTTACTTGGTTAGAAGAGTCACGATTACAGTTCTTAAGAGCTAAAGGTAGGATTCAAGTGTTGCGCAGAATTCAAGAAGCCATGGACACAAATATTCCACAAGGCACTGTGCTAGCTAGTGGTGGTTTCAGAATGGTCTGGGCTGTTTTTAAATGGAATGGACTGGGTCCTCGGGTCAAATTGAACCAATTAGTTACTTGGAGACCATTTACTGCCATTCATGAACCCAAACCACGGTGGATAATGAATTTTCCATGATGACAATGCGCCATGTTAACGAGACAAAATTGTCGATTGGTTTGAAAAACATTCTGAACAATTTCAGAGAATGATTTGGGCTCCTAGATCGCCAGGCATGAATCCCATTGAACATATATGGGAGAGGATCAAAAGGTCAGTTTGTGCAGAAAATTCTCTACGGGCAACACATTATTAATGGACTGCTGTAGAAGCAGCATGGCTTAATATTTCTTCAGGGGACTTCTGATGACTTATTGAATCAATGCCACGTCAAGTTTCTGCGCTTCGCCGGAAAAAAGGAGGTTGCACTCGATATTTGGAGGCATTGCATGACTTTTGTCGCTTCAGTGTTTATATTATTTGGAAAATGAAAGAAATGAAATGTCTTAGAAAGATTGCAAATGGAATTTCATTCACTGAGAAAACACATTCTGTATCAAATCTATATTTATGTGAATCGTGGTGGTTATTCTCTAACCCATCTAACCAAACTGAAGAAAAAACTAAATATTCTAGTAAAAATGTCTCAGTTGCTTTATAATGTGATCTTCATGAAAGTCTAGTTATCAAATTAGCATTCATTTACTTGTGTGCTTTTTGTAACAAACTGTTTTTATTTATATAACAGTATTTACAAAATATTTTCATTATTTTATGTTTAAAATTCAATACCCATCCTTACAACTACTTACATCTTTCATTTCAGGCTAAAGATTTGTTGAGAAAAAAATATTAATAAAATGACGGGCAATAACTCTTTGTCCAAACCACTAGGATTAAAATACAACGTTAGAAGAAATATTTCTGTCATTAGTCAAGGGTAACAACCATCTGAAATGAATTCATTGTTTGCCTGCATTTTTCATTGCTTTTCTGTTCAAGCAATTAAAAATTACGTGTCATAGAAGACCTTACACGTCATGAAAAAAATGTGGTGAACAATAATTTCAACTTAAGTTATATTATAACAATAATTTCAATTTCGAACAAAATGTAATTTTTATAATTAAATGTAATAATTTCAGAAGAGAAGTGTCTTTATTTGTTTTCCAAATTTTTATCTAGGATGCTGGAAACATTGAACTCACGACCATTAAAGAAAGAGACACTGAATCGAGAACATCTTCCATGGCATATGAAGAAACAGACGAAGACCGATTGAAAGCTCAGACGAAAACTGATATTCGATGTATCCCAGCGAAAACCATTATATGGAAAACTTTCAAAAGCATTGTTTTCCTTATCTGCGTAATTGTCGTGGTAATCCAATCTGTAGAATTCTACAACATTTATAGCGAATACCCCACCAACATGGTGCAGAAATCAATCTTCATCAAGAAGGTGAAGCTTCCTGCATTGACCGTATGCCTTAAGTACATGTAAGTATTCTCCATAATATAAAGGTTGAATCAACTAACAGTGTAAAAACTTTTGATAAGTTTAAGCTTCAGTAACTAGAAACAAAATTTTAAAAGTAAATCAGGATTGAAAATGAAAATTTCGTATGATTGTTTTCAGATGGAAAATGAAAACTCAGCACCTGAGATAACGTTAATAGTCAGAAAAATGCTTTAAGTATATGGAAGTGCAAAAATTTTAGATTATACTAGTTCTATTGCCCTTGCAATTTATACCAGGAGTCATTTTAAGTTCAAAAAATTACTTCTTTTCCTTGCGCTGCTGTTCAACGACTGAGCTCCCAACTGATCGCATAGTAAACTAACGGTTATTGTACTGTCTAGTTTTCCGCCTTTCTGGTCGCATTATTGGATATCTCAAAATACGTTCTGCATGTTGAAGCCTACTTCATGAGCATCTTCTGTATAGGCACTGAAACACTTCCCATTCTTTCTGTTGTACAATTTCATAATTAATTAAATTATTTTTGTGTAATTTTTTAATTTTGAAATATAATTATAACTTTCAATACTATATAGCAATAAACTAGCACCGTCTTAAAAATCTTTAAAATTTCTACTTCAAGATGAATTTTCATTAGTATTGTTAAGTCTATGATCATCAACTTTGATTAGAAGAAATTTCGATGAAACGTCTTTTCATTTATATGTGTCGTACAGGTTACATCAGTCCCTTAAAAGACGTGTGGACGGTTCTTTACTGTATATATTAATAATTGTATTCCAATATTTTTTCCTTTTTTCGTTACATCGTAAATATTTTTTAAATATAAATTCAAATTTATTTCCCGACAGGCATATTTATCTGAACCTTTCCTCCCGCAGTGTTTTGATCAATGATTTGCTCCTCTGTAAATCTTCATGAATGAGGGAAACGTAAAGCAGAAAAGTAACTGAAGAAAGGAATTCGAGCTTAAATATAAACTAAAATTAAATAATTAGTATAAACTTAATATAAAATGTACATCAATTTAATGAGTAAACATTAGTTATTCAAGGCTAATTATTAAGGTGAAGATGTGAGTGATGAAAACATGTAACACTGTTCAGTGGGAATAAACAGCACCCCCACAATTACAATGCAGGAGTCATCACTATTGTGTCTATTGATATTAAATACATACAATAATATGTTGTTATCAATGAAAAAGTGCTAATATGTTTTTCAATCGAAAAACGTAATTTGAACGAGTCTATCAAAATGTCCTTTTTATATGCTTTGAAAAAGGTTGGTTTACAGCTTAGAATTGATAGATGAGTCTGATTACCGAAATTTATTGGCATCTTGTCATTTGAGAGATAAGGTGCCTCCTTTTTAGTTGATTCCAATCATTGTTGCTTCATTCAAACGTCGAAAGCTTTTTCGTCTGCTGACCTGCAACGTGGCCTTCTGCACTGAAAAAAATTCTGGTCAAAACTATCAGAATATGGTAAAATTTACCGTACTGTCTGGCGCATATGGAACACCATAAAGAACGGAATTTTTTACCGCAGCAGTTTAGTAATGACTTTATGGTAAAATAACCAGAAAAATATCGTTTATTTACCACGCTGTTTGATATGGAATTTCGTATTATTACCGTACACAAAGGTAATACTACCAAATAAGATGGGAATTTAGACCATTATTTTGGTAAATTTACCTGAATAACTCTGGTTCTATTACCAATAAGATGATCATTTAGACCATTTAACTTGTTAAATTTACCAGAATAACTCTGGTTCTATTACAAATTATCTGGTAAAATTTGAGATACGGTATGTCCATTTATAATGCCAATCGCTTTAATATCTATTTATTTTTGCTTTTTAACCGGTAAAATTTTACTCAATTCTCAACATCACTGCGATTTTTAAAAAAGCAGAATGTTTGTAAATATACAAATGCAGAGTGAAAAATGAACTATAAAAATAAATGCAAAAACTCATTGACTCATTTTTTATAAATTGTTAAATTTATTAAGTAATGTTATAATTGCTAAAATTTATCATTTCTTGGTAATCTAATTTTCTTTATTAATATACATAATATGCAATGAATTCATTTTAAGTATTTAAGGAAACAAAAGCACATATTTCAAATCTAACTTCAATTTATTCTACAGTGTTGAGAGCTTGCTTTTATACTTTCTCAACAGGAAGTGACTTCAGTACGTAGGAAGTGATGCAATCTCCAGAAAGTTCATGAAGCCAGTAGAAATAGGCTGAAAGTTCGAGGTCCTTCTAGAAAATTCCTTTTATCTCCAAGTCACCCAAATGGTCGCCAAATATATCGCCAAGATTAGCAACTTAAGGAAACAACTTTATAGCTTTTGTTGGCCTCCACTTCTGTGATTGCTTTACAATTTATTTCTAGAACAATTCCTACAAATAAGTTGGCGTAGACTGTTGATAAGTCTTCATCTAAAAAATGTAAAACAATTCAATTAACATTTTGAATGATTCTTATAGTAAAGCAAAAACGGTTATTAATATGTTAAGGTCTCGCAGACTGAGTCAAAACTGAAGAGATCGCCTTAAAGTTACTTTTTTTTTTACAAAATCTAAAACATTGAACAATCCTTTTAGTAAATATAATGTCTTATAATTAAAAATAAAGCATCATAAAAAATGAATTGGGATTAATTATCGATCACTTAAAGTAGTACTCTCATTTCTTACGTTGATTGCTCTTGACTTCATCATACAAAAATTTCAGCAAAGAAATGATAAAACAAAAATGGAAGCATTTTAAGGAAAGCTTAACCTCTACTAAATAGCAAGCTCAAAAAGTACTGCGCACGTAAGCTCTCCCTTTCCTTTACCTCTTGTAAAATAGCAAGATTACTCAATTTATTAAACTTCAATAACGTGACTAATACCTCTATTAAAAATGTGATGGTATATTTACGTTTAAACTAAGTGGATACTTTTTCTGTTATCTACCAGTTCACTTTCAATAAAAAATAACAAATGAATGATTTCACACACAAATTTTAATTTTTAAATCATTAATGTAACATATTGAACAATAATAGCTGGCTGCTGCTGCATAAATGCTAATAAGCAAAATAATTTTGCTACCACCTTGATATTTCAAGCATATTTAAAACGGCACTCATATGTCCCGGTCGGGACAAAGGGGTTTAATTAAACATTATACAAATTGGAACAAAATTTCAACATAAAATACACAGTTTTTTATATTATTAAATTCAGCAGTTTTTTACCCTTTTCATCAAGATTTATGTTCCTTTCTCGCATTAGACCTCTAAAGGTAGAATCTTGCTTCACTTTTTCTTTTCTTTGAGCTATGTCCATTTTCGTCATACAGTTATCAGCAGCTAAAAATGAATTAACGACCTATTTTTTACTCAAGTCCATGTTTTTGATCACATATCTAAAATTGAAAGCAAATATATGAAATGGTAAACATATTTGGAAATCTAGTTTTTCTTACCGATAACCAAATAATTCTGATTCGGATATATATGCTATGTCCAGAATAAAAGTAACTAAATTTCTAACGAGGCTTTAATTTAATGCAACAAGGAAACTATTTCCTTATTTTAGAAATTTTATTCAAATTAATTAATCAGTTAAGTAAAAAATAATAACGTCTCCTGGATTAGAAACTTATAATTGTATCAATTTTAAA
Source organism: Araneus ventricosus (assembly GCA_013235015.1). NCBI lineage: Eukaryota > Metazoa > Arthropoda > Arachnida > Araneae > Araneidae > Araneus > Araneus ventricosus. Next base: position 181,905 of record BGPR01001829.1, on the reverse strand, counting down.
AATAGTTCTAAAAACTTTTAACATTATAGCATTCTCATAAAAAATAATAACATTAAGTAAACGCTTAACGATAAAAAATTATGTACTAATATAACATTATCTTAGCAACCTGAAATATTTTTTTAAAAAATTAATTTAGAACGTTTTATGAGCAAAAAAATTCACTCTTAAGTTCTTTGTGCAAAATAAGGCTATATTTCGAAAATGCACTCCTGGGGGGGGGGAGTTTGGACCGACTTCTGCATTATTTATATAAACTAAATTTCTTCCCACTGCAACTGCCCTATTAAATTTTATTCATTGAAATTAGCGGTACATTTTGAACTACCATGATAAGAGCTTTTAGAATTGTGCTATTTGTATAAATACAAATTTTCCACTAACTGTCGTAAACGAAATAAGTTCAACTCGTATTCAACAATTTTCAAAATATTTGTTTTTCTCAAAATTTAATTATTTAATTACAATTCTTTTGTTATGAATAGGTAGACTAAATCCATATGATAAACGATATGTGCATATTAATGCAGAGATGATTAGTAGCCTCAAAATGAGAACATTTTCAAAGTTACTATTATTAAAACTTCAACAAAGCATTATAGTTATTCTGTTTATTTTCTTTGACAAATTTTTTTTATTGGATAATAACACCATTTCTATAAGACTTGATCATGAATTGTGAAAATGTGCTAGCGGTTTTGGCACAAAAGTTTTTTCAAGGTAATTGCAGGGGAAGAAAATTCTGTTCTCATAGAAATAAAAAAAATTCTATTGTCTCATTCTTATAAACTGGCACCTTGAATACATGCGTCTTTCCTAGACCTTTGTGTTTTAGTGGTGCCACTTTTGCAAGCTTCTTTGAATAATATATAACGCTACTCTACCTTTCAACGTTTTAAGAATATGTAAAACTAAATATAGTAAAAGTATTTTTTCTTTCAAAAAAATTCCTTTTTTTGTTGAAAAAAATTTATATTCGAAAAATAGGATTACAGAAAAATTTTGTATATCATACCAAAATTTTTATATTTACATCACAAATCAAGTGAAGCCACCTCGTTGTTCCAAAAGAAGTGAATCCAATTTCAAAAGTACTTCAACATAAATAAATGTATTTAGAGTTTTAGGTAACGTTCCCTTCTAAAATCTCAATTTCTCTCTCTAAAATCCCTTATGTTTGTGTGAGCAATGAAATATAACTCTACAATGTACTTAAAAACCTGGAGTGGAAAACTGCCTAATTACTCAAAACTATTGCATCTTAACATAGGTTAACATTCTTATAAATAATTAAATAAAAATGAAAATCATTCAGATTTATATATTTATTTTGTAAATTAATAAATATAATAATTGACCAAATCAAAAATGTTTCAATTATGTATTCGATATAATTTAGCAGAAGATATTCTGAATAACTATTAGATATTTTCAAAAATTATACTGAACCTTATACATCTTATTTATTTCAATATTTTCATAACTTGTGTAAATTTAACATAATTTTAGTTACTACATTGTTGCTTTAGAGTTGTCCAGTAAAGAAAGATAAAAGTAATTTCTCCAAAAATAAGATCTCAGAAAATATAGAAGATATGAATAGGAAATAAAGTGCAGACTCTTTAAATGACACAGCTCAAGTTTAGGAGCTATGTGGATTATATGTCGATTATAAGTTGCTTACAATTTACTTTTTTTAATTCTTTGAAAAACTATATCTAAATGCATAGAATTGAAAGTAAAAAAATCTGAAGACTGTTATCGACGAAAGTGTGTTTAACACCTTTAGCAGAATTGACAGTGAAAAGTTCGTAGAGGTGGCACAGTTACGAGATCAGGTTTTCTTAAGAATTATTTATTATTAATCCAAATCATAATACTCTTCACTGGAGTAATCAAAATAATAAAATAAGTTTAAAAGATACCTCTCTAATGCGAAAAATATTGCCAGAAAATATAACCGATCTCGTACACGTATATCATTCTCCCGTTCTCAAGGATCAAGGATGAAGATTGTGTCTCCGGTGTATGCTCCAGAACTGAGTTCTTAGCTTGTATCGGGTTCAAAAATTGTTAGATCAAGATTATCACAAAATTATGCCTTCGTTTTAAAATGCTTAAAAGGTAAGAAAAAATTGTCATCAAAAGACGGGCTAAAATTATTGCCGATCTGATTCGGTCAAGAGAAAAAAAATGGCACCCTCCGAGAAAGGCATCCACATTCTTTTTGCTCCCGTTCTCATCTCCAACTGACAAAAACATGTCAATAACCCGCCACTAAAGTTGCGTATAAAAAAAACCGTTTTATTTCCATTCGAAGTATTGCCAACCGCAGATGACTAAACGCGCACCGATCCGGTTCGAATCATTTGAGAGTTCGAATCAACCTAAGATCATGGTATGGAATTGGAAAAATACCCAGGACTCTACTATCCCCGGATCCGAAAATAAATTTATTCCTAATTTTTTACTAAATGTCTAACAAGACAAAAGCAAAAAAGAATTATAACTATTCTACCCATCCATATTCTTCATAAAAAATATATAATTTTAGATATGACAGTTTTTAGAAGCACAGTATAAATAATGCAAAGATGTTCAAGTTATGAAGGAGAAAAACGTAATAGGAACATTCTTTCAATTTGTTATTATGATCACTTGATTTTGATAATTTTCATATTATTTATGCAAGAAGTTTCCAAATAAAATACAGGAGATAACAAATTACTTAATTTTTGCTTTTACCATTATCTGATGTAACAAAAAACTATTGAAAATTGAATAATTTTGACGCATTCGTTTCACCATACAGATGAAAATAAAATTAAACATTTTTTCATACGTCTGTAGTAATTGTTTAATAACCTAGTATTCATAACCTTAATTTTTAAAAAAAGTAAAATTTTGATATTTCATTTCAGGAAACGTTAGCAAAACGAACTATAAACGTAATTCACTTATGAGGAAAAGGTATTTAAAAATAAACGGCAATTAAATATTAAATTATTGGCAGAACGTCGATGAAGTATACATTAAATGCATTAAGGAAGTGAACAATATATTTTCATTTTTTTCACATTGTAAAAACAAAGTCATGAGCTAAGAAATTTGGTAATTATTGAAAGATTTTTACCTTTAATTTATACATTCAAATGTAATGGGGTCGAAGACCACCGACTGGGCATAAACAAAGTCGTTTAATATGATTGATATGAAAAGAAACTACAAATAAAGTATTCTTATGAACATATATATGCATATATTTACATTATTTGTTTCTTCGACATTCAATTTACCCAGCTGTCAAATTTTTAACTTTCAAAAAATGAGAAATTTTATTTAAATATATACTCACAAATCATACATACTTAATTCAACATTACCGAAAAATCATTTCAAAATAAAATTTAGTACTTACCAGTAAACTCCTGTTCCCAGTTTTTCAAATCCCCACTCCTTTAGCTTTTCTTTAATGTATATTTTCAATGGGTATGTAAATATCCAAATCAGCTCTAACGTGAGAATGTCCCGTCATTGTTACGATACAAACATCTTTAAATTATAGGTAAGTAAAATCGCTTACCTTTGTTTGGTCGTAACTCGTTTGCTTCATACTGGAGTGGCTTTAATCTAATCTGAAATATCTCAGTTATGTGGCAGGTATGAAGTCAGGAAGTAAATCTTTAAGAATAAAAATATTTAATAATGATTAAGTTTACATGATTAATTTTACATTTACAAAAGTTAGAAAAAGGGGATTACAAAAACGCGCGTAGCATAGTTGGCCGCCAAAACGAGAGCAAGTAAAACAAAACCCTGGTGGCGGGGAAGACAAATTCTCTTCAGTTAAAACTGGTTACAATTAAGTTCAGTCGCTGGTGGTTTCCGACACTCTCCCACCTTTGAGTTTCGTCGAGGTTTGCAGAAACTCAAATAAATGAGTTCAGGAGAGCACTGGGCTTTAGAAGCCGGCCATAACGGGATCTTCTTCTGGAACACACGTTCACATTCGGGTTCACATCTGGAACTGCAAGAGAGTCACTAGATGTTGGTACACCATCAGGAATCATTGTGGATAGAGGATCGCTCTTTGGAGCCTTGGGACATCTCAAGAGGATCTCAAGAGGAAAGAGTCTCTGTATTGGACGTAGGAAAGATCCAGGTTTTGTCTGGATTTCAACTAGACGAACTTTCTTGTCTTTTCCCAGATATAATTTTATCACTCTTCCGAAGGGCCAATTTATTCTCTTGACGTTACTATCACCGATGAGAACAATGTCTCCTTCTTTAATTTTAGATTCATTACAAATCTTGGAAAATTCTCTAAGATGTCCAAGATATTCGATTCTGAAACGTTTTCTGAGATCTTGACACAATTTTTGTGTGTTGAAGAATATTTTATTCATTCTCTTAGCGTCTATTTGATCTATATCTGGAACTCCTATTTGTTTTACATCTTGTGAAAACATAGCAGGTGTTAATGCTACAAGATCTTCATAGTCTTCACTTAAGTATGTCAAAGGTCCAGAATTTATAATACCCTCAGCATCACATAGTACAATGCACAATTCTTCAAACTGTAAGGAGGCCTTTCCAAGAACTTTTCTTAAGATAGATTTCAACATACCTTTAAGCCTCTCCCAAAATCCGCCCCACCAGGGGGCTGATGGGGGGTTAAATTTCCATTGGATTTTCTTTACTGAGGCATATTCTTGTATTTTCCCACAATCATCTGATTTCAGCTCATTAGAAGTACCCACTAATTTGGTTCCATTATCTGAATAAATTGTAGCTGGTCTTCCTCTTCTAGAAATAAACCTTCGTAAAGCTAGAATAAAACTATCTGTCGATAAACTAGATACCAGCTCAATGTGGACTGCATGATAAACTGCACATGTAAAAAGTACAGCCTAACATTTGGTTTTGTTTTTCAAATATAGTGGTCCGCACAAGTCAACTCCTACTACTTCAAAAACATAAGCATCTCTGACGCGATCTTCGGGTAGTGGAGCACTTACTACTTCTAATGGCCGAGATGAAAAACTTTGGCATATTACACATGTCCTTATTACTTGACGTATATTGTCTTCCTGCTTTTTAAGATCCAATAATTCTCCCTTAAACTCGACATCAAAATCTGTATCCCAGCAGGACTAAGTTCAGCATGCATTTCAAAAATATGTTTCCCGATAACATCATGCTTTGAAGGCAGCAAAATTGGAAATCTAAATGTCGGTAGATCACTTCTTTGAGAAATTTTGGTCTTTACTCTTAACAAACCATCTGAATCCAGGAATGTCTGTAAGTTCAGTTTTTCGTTTCCCGAAAAACATTGACTTTGAACTCGTTTTAAAATGAACTTTTCTGCAGTCTCCACTTCTTCAAGATCTAAAGTGCCGCCTTTTCTTTCTTTCTTCTGGATTTCAGCATTTTTATAAAAACGGAAAATCCAGGCCGTGATTCTGGTCATTTTCCGGAAAGAAGATACATTAGAAAAGTACTCTAATTGCTCTGTCGTGGTGTTAGTGACAGACACAATAGATTTTCCTTTTTCGGAGTTTACAACGTCAAAATCTGGTATAGTTTCTGAAACAGGCCAATCTTCTATAGGCATTCGCAGCCAGTTTGGATCCTCCCACCAAAGAGATTTCACAAGTTCCTCTGCATTGGAACCTCGTGATGGAAGGTCAGCTGGGTTTAATGTTCCACTTATGTGCCTCCAGTCTTCAGGATTAGTGAGTTTACGGATTTCCAGCACCCTGTTATAAACGAACGTTGCCCAATTCTCATTTCTTTTGATCCAATACAAAGCATTCATGGAGTCAGACCAGTAGAAGATTGGTATTTTCACAAGTCCAAGTTCGGAGATGGTTGCTTTTGCCAATCTAGCTCCAATAGTGCAGGACAAAAGTTGTAGGCAACTCTATTTCTGGCTTGTATTAACTGGCACGACGTATTATCAGCAGATTCAGCTCTCAAGAAGATACATGTAGCGTAAGCACTCTGACTTGCGTCACACAGAAAACATGGATGGACAATTTGGAATCTTCTGCAAAGTCCTCTCGTACACACCTTGGTATTTCAAGAGTATTCAATTTCGGCAACTTCATCTTCCAGCGTTCGAATCTTTCAGTTATCAGCAGAGGGAGTTCAACATCCCAGAACAACCCCAATTTCCAGCATTCCTGCAACAAACATTTGGGCTCTAGACTCACTGGAAAAGAAAATCCTATCGGATCAAAGATTCGATGAACGGTTGACAGGATTTTTCTTTTTGTAGTAGGTCCTTTATCTTCTTTCATCAAACTTTTCATATCTAGAGACATAGTGTCCTTTGGCAAATTCCACAGAAGTTGAAGAACTGGAACCTTTCGGTCTTCTTGCCTTTCTTCAATTTTGTCTTCTGTAGGAGAATGCTCCCACCTTTGAAGTTCAAACTTGGCAGTAGATATTAGCGCTTGCGATTCCGAAATAAATCTGGCAAGTTCTTTTTTTGTGTTGACGCTGAACATACTATTATCAACGTAGAAGGACCTCATAAGTTGCTGAGCTGTTTCCTTGAGATGATCTGGAGCGTTTTTTAAATGAAGTTCTAATGTAGCTTCCAGAAGGAAAGGACTGGAGAAGATTTCAAACACAACTCTTTTGTGCTGCAAGATCTTAATATTTCCTTCTTTTCCTCTATCCTTCCATAAAAATCTAAGATAAGGTCTATCTCGTTCTTGTAATCCAATTTGCAGAAAGGCCTTCTTGATGTCAGCTATTACTCCATATTTTCCAACACGAAAGCGATTTATGAGAGATGGAATGAGTTCTACCAGATCTGGTCCCTTTTCGAGGCAGTCATTAATATAAGGTGTATTCCTTTCTTTAGCTGAACCATCGAAAACGGGTCGAACTTTGGTCGTCGAATTCTCCTTGAAGACAGGATGGTGAGGTACGAAATGCTGTCCTTGTTTGATTCCTTTCATAGGATCAACTTCTTCAATAATACCCTCCTTCTGCCAATCCTGAAAAACATCATCATAATCGACCAGCTTTTTGGCACGTTCTAAGGCTTTTATACAACTGTTCAGTCTTCGTTCAGCTATCTTTCTGCCATCAGGAAGAGGTGGATGATCATGTATCCACGGTAGACTGACAATGTAGCGCCCTTCGTTATCTCGTTTTACACTGTGTTCAAAATGTTCCTTCGCCGCTTCTTCTAGTTATTTTCTACTTTGATTTTCCGCAGGGTCATTGATATTCAATGTATCTAGCCTCCAAAGATCGGATATATTTACGTCGTTGACAAGTAAATACATTAGCGTACTGGAACTATCGTTTTTAGTAATTCTTGATCTTCCAATAACTGTCCACCCTAACTTGGTGCTCATCGCAATTAGATCAGATGAAAGGTTTTTAATTTCCCCTGTAAACAATCTGGCTGCTGTATCTGCCCCTAATAATATGTGAATCTCCTTGGGATCGTTTTCATACAAACAAAGATTTTCATTTAAACAAATATCACTAGCAAATGTTCCCAATTGCTTTAATTCTTCGATATTTTTAGGGTCTTTTAATTTGGGAAAAGAAGCACAAATTTTACTCTGATCCATTACTTCTACATTACATGAGAAATTATTCTCTGTATTACGCAATTCGATGGAATATTTCTTGTGGTTTTCCCGCCTTTTCAGACCTCCGAAAAGTTCATGAGTCACCGTTTGTTCCCCAACACACTTCAATTTCATCACATCCGCTACGTATTTGCTGACATACGACCTTTGGCTCCGAAGATCAATGATCGATCTAACATAGTGTTTTAAATCATTATTTTCGACGCTAACAATTAAAGTCTGCAGATAAACCTCACTGGAATATAAATTGTCCGCCAACGTGAAATTTTCATTTAAAAGATTATTGTCATCCTTATTTTCATTCAAATGGGTATTATTTTTTAGAACAGAATTATCTTGATTGCATATTATGGATAAATGTCTTTTACCACAGAGAGTACAAACTATTTTTGACGTACAAAATTTAGCAAGATGAAATGGCTTTGCACAAATAAAACACGCAGCTTTTTTAGACAGTATTTTTTTTCGTTGTTCCAAACTTAAAGAAAGTACGTAATCGCAATCAACAACAGCATGAAATTTATTACAGAATAAGCAAGCATTTGTTTTTGTTTTACTTCAGAACTGATCAAATCTGAATTGCTAAATCTCTTTGAAGAAAAACATCTGGAATTGTTTATTTTTTCGCTCGATGAGTCATAACGCGGATATGAATACTTTTCTTTTTTCGATCTTACGGGAGAAGCATACATTAACGATCGTTCTTTTGCTTTTAGCAGAATAGACAGGAAGTCGACCAATTCATTTATTTCATATTTATCCGATTTCATGCTTTTATTATATTCTAAAACGAGATCGGGGTGAAGGCATTTTAAAAGGAGGGGGCAAAGAAGGTTTTGGTATGTTTCTTTCAAAACATTAAGAGATTCAAGAGATCGTATTTCTGTCTGTATATTATCAAACATTTTTCTGAATGATACAATATCATCCGAGTTCTTTAATGGGCAGATACGCAGTAAATTATTCAAATGGGTATTAATGATAACATCTGATCTTCCAAAGTGTTCTTTAAATAATTTTAAGGCGATTTCATAATTTTCTGGTGTTAACGCAAATCCTTCTATAGTACTAAGGGCAGAACCACCTATGTGGGCTTTTAAGTAATTAAATTTACTGACTTCACTTAATGAATCATTTTCATGTATGCTGATTCAAAGGAGTTCCAAAATGAAAGCCATAAACTTGATTGCCCGTAGAATTTAGATATCGCAAGTTTTGGCAATTTAATGTTCGATGATTCTTTATAACAGGAACTTGGAACATTCAAAGAATCAACATTTTTTGTCGCTCTAAATTTCCAAGTTATAATTTTTTGGATGTATTTCGCTACTTCTTTTACTTCTTTTTCTAATTTGTCATCGGAAACGAATTTTTCTATTTGTGACTCTAGATTCTTTAATTCGTTTGACTCAACAGCAAGCTGTTCTAACATTTCTTCTAATGCGTCAACATTTACATCTGTTTTCGTTAATTCTGTTTCAATAGCTTTACAAATTTTAGTAACAGATGTTCTCGTTACTCTCCGTTTCTTTTTTAACCTGCCACTTTTATCATCCATTTTTAAAATTAAACTGTTCGAAATTTATATTCAGTAAAATTCAATAATATATAAATTCAATAATATATAAATTCAATAATAAATCAGTTCAAATTCTAATCTATATTTTTTCAGCTCTAAATTAAATAAACCACACCATTATGCCGACAGGGATGCCACTTAATGTTACGATAAAAACATCTTTAAATTATAGGTAAGTAAAATCGCTTGCCTTTGTTTGGTCGTATCTCGTTTGCTTCATACTGGAGTGGCTTTAATCTAATCTGAAATATCTCAGTTATGTGGCAGGTATGATGTCAGGGAGTAAATCTTTAAGAATAAAAATATTTAATAATGATTAAGTTTACATGATTAATTTTACATTTACAAAAGTTAGAAAAAGGGGATTACAAAAACGCGCGTAGCATATTTGGCCCCCAAAAAGAGAGCAAGTAAAACAAAACCCTGGTGGCGGGGAAGGAAAGTTCTCTTCACTTAAAACTGGTTACAGTTAAGTTCAGTCCTTGGTGGTTTCCGACAGTCATGCTAAACATGGCCGAGCGAACAGAGAAAGATTTTTCGTTTAACGATCCTTCATTTCCAAACTGAAACTTTTAGTAAATTGCACTACACACTTAACAGATACAGAAAACAGACTATGGATTGATCCGTCAGGGTATAGAATGTTTTCACACTTCAACACTTCATTAATGTCCTTCTTTTCTCTTATATATTGGTATACTTGAGGAGGAACGTTATCTACTTCAATCCAACAAAGTGCCGCCATATTTGAGATTTACCATACGGCATGGTAAAAAAAATAAATGCACTGATACCATTGTATTTGGTAGATGTCAGAGAGGTCAACATAGTCAAATCACCAAACATATGGTAAAATGAACGATACTTTCTGAAGAATAATCTGGTAATTTTATCGTGATTCTCGTAAAAAAACGACGTGTATTGTATGAAAACTGTTTTTACTGGTAAATTAACTTTTCAGCGTTGTAATTTTAATAAACAAGTGGGTAAAAAGAGCCATAATTTGGAAAACTAGAAATTCTCGTAAACCGTTACCAGAACGAACAGTAAGATTATTAAACAAATGATTTAAATACCGTAAATTTTGTTGATTATCACCAGAATTCTGGTTTTATTACCAGAAATGCCATTACCATAAAAATATAGTTTTTTTGCCACAATTTTTTTCTCAGTGTGCAATGTCAAGTTGCAGGACCAGTATTGATATCACTAACGCAGTAGCTTAGTGACTGAGGGGGCAAGGGGTATAGGTGTCCCGGGTGCCTGTCTCTGGGGCGCCACGGGGCTAAAAAATTAGTGCATTCGCATCACTATCTAGCCCTCCGACGGGAGCAACTGCCTGCCGGCCCCTCTCGGAAGTTTTCGTTTGACCCCTCCACTTCCAAGAGGCCGCAGTGGCATAGTGCTATGGTTTTGGCTTTGAGGACAGAGGGTACCAGGCTCTAAACCCGATTCCATTGAAGATCCGTCGTTTATTGGACCTGTTTCACGCTAAATCATACGTGGGGGCCAAACGTCCTCCGATTTCTGTGCTGCAGAAGCTTGGAGAGGGGAACGACAGCTTAGTGTCGTCGTTCTAATCTGACCGAGGTTCAAAATGACGGGGTCCGTTCCAAAATAGGCCTCGTGTTGCTTCGAAATGGAACGTTAAATAAAACTAAACTAAACTAACCCTCCTCTTCCAGGAAGGGTAGAAGTCTGTCCATTATAGTAGTCTCCTTCTTAATCTGATGTTTGGACAGCACCTATTCAGTTGACTTTCCCGCTGCGTGGATTGCAAATATCCTGATATTGACCTCGCAGACACATTGCGCCCGAATTCGTCACACATATTATTGTATTGTAATATACAATTTCTTTTTATCACAGGTGTTTATTTCACTCATTTCATGATTTTATTATGGGATTTTTATTGTTGGAGAAATGGTTGCCTCCGAAATTTGCTTCTGTGGAAGGAAAGAAAGGTTTAAATGATGGTAAGACTTTGTTGTCCAACGTTCTGAAATTGAAGAAGTAAGCGGCTCTTGCGTCTTCGCTTAATGATGACTGGTTTGTAAAGATATCACTTTTTTTCTTTTAAGGCTGTCTTCGCGAAAAGATGAATCGAAGGGCTCCACCTAAACCAAATTTTGGAGTAAAAAAAAATTGCTGATGACTATAAAATTTCATATGATTGTTGCAGACATATTCTTCTATCACTAGTTGAAAGCCGTTTTTGTGAAAAAAAATTACGAAGATCAAAATAAATACCCAAAGAGGGGTTAAATTAATAATAAAAGAATCCACAATTTTTGTTGGAAAACAACATTTAACTGCTTTGAAACTTTCTTCCGGTCCACAGAGTACATTTTCCCATAATATATTGCATTATTTTGTTTAAATTGATGCTTCATTATAATTATAATCTGTATAAACTATTCATAATACATTGAAATGAGCAGTATGTCCCTTGAATTCACTAGGTGGAGCTACATGTCTTTCTGAGAAGAAACGGAATATTCAGGATTTGGCAGCTTTTTCTCTCCGATTTGCTACCTAACGGAATTTCTTTCGCCAATTTCGAATATTGCAACCCTATCTTGACCACAACGGTGCTACCGAAGGGGGTACGCTTGAGGCTACTTCAGTTGATTCTAATTGCATCTTTGTTAAAAGGGTCGGACTCAACGTCGGTCTCCCCAGCTCCTAAACAACGCGATTCTTTTGCTATTGCGAAAATATTTGTTAGATAATTTTCAACATTCCGATTTGTAATTAATATCTTGTATACGAAACAAAAAAACTGTTCGCAGTTATGCAATCAGGAAGTATGGTTATTTTGGTTTTTACTGTTATATATAATATGGCTTCCAAATCATAACTGCGCAAGATCCAATCCGCTGAACACTCACATAATGCAATAATTCATTTTGGAAAAATATTGCATCTTAATTTTCTTAGAGTGTTAACAATTTCATTACTTTTTATTCCACAAGTTTTCATCCAATTTAAATTCAATAAATATTATTTATAAATTCATTACTTTGGGCAATAGCAATCGCAATAGACTCCCAGTCATCAAAAATTAGAATGATCTAACAGTTTTTCCTTATTTTGGAAGAATTTCTTTAATAGTGATATACTTAGAGAAGTGACACATTTTCTGAAATTGAACCTGGGAAGGAAGGAGCGATGGAATGTAGCGAATGTAAGGTAATATGGTTAGAAAGAAATTAATAAAAACAAATTAAATAAATTAAAAGTTAAATTTAAAAAAAATTTTCTTCTTTTTAATTTTTAATTTATATTCATAATTATAAATCAAATTTCAATTTTTCATCAATTTTTTCTGGAATTTCTACCAATAAACCATTCATATGGACTAAAAATTTGATTTTTTCGATTATCAGTTTGTTTTTTAAAGTATTAAGACACTGCATTGTCATCGAGAGTACAAAAATAAACAAAATTTTAAATCTCTGAAGGTCGAAGATGATTGGTACAACTGAAATAGGAATGCCAGAATGTCAGAACATTGTCCTGACCATTTGATTCCGTTAGGAGATGAATGCAAGCTAGTCCATAAGGCAATTTTGGAACACGTTGTTTATTCAGCAATTATGATTGAGTCTTTCAATGTACGAAATATTTAAATAGTTTTGTTTAGTTTAGTTTAGTTATATTTATGTTCCGTGGGACTTCAGAATAACTGAAGGGATCCCTACACCCACAAAAATACCGCAGTTTCCCCTCACAGTCTTACAATGGAAAAGAGGGTCCTGCTTTGCCTTTGGCTATAAAGAAGGACAAAAGTGTTAACCTGACGTGCTTAGTCCAGTCAACGAAGGAAAAACAGAAAAGAAAATCGTGTAGTTTTGAAATTTGGCGCAGTTGTTGGGGATAGTATCCTAAACGACATAATAAAAGTCCCCTCCTGTGGGAGGGGAACGGAGGGGTACAGGGGGGTTTAAAGGGGGTATTTTCAGTTTTTCTTAAATATCTCGAAAACTATGGGTTCTATCGAAAAAGACTCCGTTACAAAATTAAATTAGATGAAATTTCTGCAAAAAAAGTCCTATATTGTTTCCGCAGCATGAATAGTTCAGAAAATACACGGGGATTTCAATGTTAATATTTCTAAATTTCCTTATTCTAAGGGGTAAAATCGATTTAAAGTGCTGAATCAAAAACTCCCATAATAACATCATACCTCTATAATAATTATACAAGGCTAGTATTGCATGTGGCGGAGCGGGTTGGGGGTTAGGGTGGATCGAAACTTCAAAGTGTAGATAAAGTAATCGGCATAGGGTGCAAAAGTTGTCTTTTAATTGTACTAGCATATATGCAAAATTTTTCAACTTTGTTTAATATCTTCCGGTGCCCCAAGACGCTTAAATAATTGCAAAAAAACGTTTTTTTATGCAAATTTCGAATTAAAAATTAAAAATGTGTTAAAGAAACGATTTTACAGGGAGGAACGTAGAGGAAAGAGCGAAGGAATGATAAAAAATATTAACAAAAATTGGAAAATTAACGTACTGAAAAAATATCGTGTTTGTTCGATATCACATTTTGTAAGCGTACAAATTTCGATACACGTAAATTCCAAAAAGACATGAAAATTCCACTTGCTGAGTGATTGTTTATAAAAGATCGAATATTAGAAAGGAAAATGGTTATTGGA
>BGPR01001829.1:110724-168031 GCA_013235015.1 Araneus ventricosus | reverse complement strand
TCAAACAATGGAGCTACATGAACTCAACACTATGTCTTCGTCCTTGTTTACAGATACGGATGTAATTACCTTGGAATATTAATCATAAAATCGTTTAGATTTCCCTACCTTAGCAATGGATGTGATCGATACGGAATTTCAGATAGAACAGCTACTTCATTTGTCAGTTCTGCTCTACAAGACATTGGAATTATACACGAAGGAGAAGCTTCTTATGTGGTAGATCGCAATAAAATTCACAGACAACGTAAAAAGCTTTAAAATGCAGTTGCAAAGTCTACTAAGATAACAGTGTCTCGGTCTCTTTTAAACGGATTATATTTCGATGGGAGAAAAGACAACACATAAGTGCTAATTAAGAAGGACACAAAGTACACCGAAAGACCACGAAGGAGGAGCATTATACTCTTGTACACGAACCTACTTTTGTGTATCGGACATGTTACTGCTACAGCAGGAGGAACTAAAGCCATAAAAGAAGCTATACTCAATTATTTGGAACACATAATATGCAATTAAATGAGCTAGCAGTAATTGGATGCGATGGAACAAATGTTAATACTGGGCACAAGGGAGGTATTATTCGCTTGATGGAACTGGCCTCAATAGACCATTAGAATGGTGAATTTGTTTGCTCGAAACAAATGAGTTACCTCTCCGTCATCTACTAAATTCTTTGGATGGTGCAACAACTGGTCCTAAAGAATTTTGTCAACCACTTGGTAAAGCAATCAAAACCTACGAGGAGCTACCTGTAGCTCTTTTTTCTTCAATAAGTATGGAGAATATGCCACATAATATAGATATAATGGTTCTCAGCAATGATTAACAATATCTATATGATATTTGCCTACCGATATCACGCGGTGAATGTTATTATGACCGGACATTAAGAAAGCCTGGTCCAGTTGTTCACTCAAGGTGCCTAAAAATTGCAGGTAGAATTTTAAGGTTGTATGTGGTCACGGAAAAACCATCTGACAATCTTATTATTCTTGCAACATATATTATGAAGGTATACGCAACCTGTATGTTTCCATGTCAAGACAAAGTCCTCCATAAAAGAAGGAGCGCTGCATATTTGGAGACTTATTTCATTTTTTAGATATTTGGAACCCAATTTACGAAATATAGTACACACTTTTATTCAACAAAATAGCTTCTTTTGCCATCCAGAAAATTTGCTATTGTCAATTCTCACAGATAGCAGAGAGAATATAAGGTCTACGAAATAGTACTACGAAAACTATTTTCTGCTAGACATGAAAACAGAGAATCATCAGAATAAGAATTTTTCAAGTACCAAAAATAGACTTTAAAGCAAAGGATTTGATTGCACTTATTAACTGGCAACGAGTTGGACATTTGAACCACCTCTTTTCATGAATGCGCCATTTAAAGAAATAGATGACATGGTAAAAGTTAGAAGGAGGAATGGTCAAAATATCCATGCCATACCTAAGCTGTAGAAAGATGTTTTCGCATAGTGTCTGAAGCGTCAGAAAGTGTATATGGAGAAGAGAAGAGACACGGCTTCATATTGAATATATACAATCAAAAAGTCTTATCAAGCTTTATAATACCAAGAAGGATTACATCCTTTAGAAATATGTAAATCTTCAAACTAATAGAATTAAAAAATATATGATTAAGTTCACTTTTTATAAGTTTTGGGATTTATTGCTTTGACTATTAAATTTATACTTCATGTATAATTATAAAATTATAAATATTTATAAGTTTATACTTTAATACTTGAATAATCTGCCAATTTTTCAAATATTTTTCATTAATTCACAATTTTTAATAGATATTTGTAAAAATGCTAATTTTAAACTTTTTGGGGGCTTTCGGGCCACCAGAAGATATGAATGAACTTTAATAATAATAAAAAACGTAAACTAATATACCCAAAACAAAACTTTCTTACCCGGCGCTAAAGGAAATTTAAAAAATATTTTTTTTTTATAAATTTCCCCCTAAAAATGTCATTTTTAACTATTTTTGGGGCACTTAGGTCACTGGAAGATATGAATGGATTTCAATAAAAAATATATGTAAACTAATATACCTAAGACACAACTTTTCCACCCCATGCCAAAAATAATTTCAAAATAAAACAAAAAAAATTGTAAATTTTCATAAAAAATTCAATTTTTAACTATTTTTGAGGCTCTCGGGGCACCGGAAGATATAAATGAATTTCAATAAAAAAAATTATATAAACTAATATTCTTAAGACACAACTTTCCCGCCCCATGCCAAAAAGAATTACAATTTTTTTTCCTATTTTCGATCCACCCTATTGTTCATTCAGCACTTTTAATATATTTTACCATTAGAATAAGGAATTTTAGAAATGTTAACTTTTAAATCCCCCTGTATCTTCTAAACTATTGATGATACAAAAAAAAGTGGAACTTTTTTGTTGGAAATTCCATGTAGTTTAATTTTGTAATTGAGTGTTTTTTGATAAAACCTATAGTTTTCGAGATATTCAAGAAAAACTGAAAGCGCTCCCTTTAAACCCCCTGTACTCCTCCGCGCACCTCCCACAGGCGGGAACTTTTAGTATGTCATTCAGGATACTATCCCCAACAACTGTGCCAAATTTCAAACCTACACGATTTTCTTTTCTGTTTTTCCTTCGTTGACTGGACTAAGCAAGTCAGGTTAACACTTTTGTCATTCTTTATAGCCAAAGGCAAAGGAGGACCCTCTTTTCCATTGTAAGACTGTGAGGGGACACTGCGGTATTTTTATGGGGGTAGGGAACCCTTCAGTTATTCTGAAGTGCCAGAAAGTTCCATTTATTTCCTTCTTGGGAAAAATGATGTAAATTTGATGAAAACGATGGCGTCCCAACCTAGTAAACATCAGCGCCATCTCTTAGGAAAAGGCATTTTTAAAATTTTACTAGGCAAGTCTTAAGAATTCCCAGAGTGATTAATTTAAAATTGATTTAATTAAAATTAGTAGGTATTAACAATATTAAATTTACGAGATTATGTTCCAGTGCCTGTCAGACGCATTCCGCTAAACTCTCCTGTGGGAATATTGTAACCGACGGAGTTTTAAAGTGAAATATCGTGCATGGACGAAAAACTATGGCTCCGGACTCCATTATCCTTTCTAAACCACTGATAACAACTGGAGGGCAAAAATCTCATATTATACAATGGGACTAGTCAACCTGGTTGCACCACTGAATTAATCAACTAATATTCCTGACAACTCTTGGCTTCTTTTTGAGTATTTTGTACTCTATTTCTATAAGTCTTACATATAGTTTTCATTTTTTTAACATCCACTCATTCTTCACAGAGAAACAATTACAATGAAATAGTGATATAAACTAGACTTTCCGAATCCCAAAAGCAGACGCAAGAATAATTACGGTCAATGATCATTGACTTTATAAAGATAATTTTTAACAATTTTTAGGGGTTTCATTCCTTTTTTTATAAAAAGACCAATGGGAGTGGTCTCCCCTAGACTTTCTCCTTAATGGAAGTGTCATCCCGCCTCTCCCCGCATAAAAGTAACGGTCCTTCGGCAAGTCCCTGAACGCCACGAATACAAAGATTTAAGTTGTCCTCTGAGACCGCGGCAAGAGCAAAGAGCAACAATAAAAGCCGGAGTAAAATACTCCAAGAGAGAGGAAAATGCCCCAAACGGGCGCCAAAAACATAATTTTGCGTTATAATATCATAAAGAAAACGGGGTATGCATTTTGAACGCCTCTCAGCGACTGACTGAACCCCAAATTGTACACAGATCTACAATTAGGGTTAGATATTATATACATACTAAGTTTCATTTATCTAATTAATTCAGTTCGGAAGTTATCGTGCTCACATAAGTCAGAATATACAGACGGAAAGGCAGTCTACCCGTTCACGGATTCGTTACAAACTTTGATACGGATCTACAATTTTGATAATAAAACTGTGTACAAAATTTCAACCATCTAACTATTTAAGGTTTTAAATTATCATGTTCACATGAACATGGACAGACAGACTTCCCGTAGACGGATTTCGTCTAAAATTTGAGCGAAATCTAAATTTTATGTGTGAAGATCACATACCAAACGTCATCTGTGTAGCTCAAATCGTTTCCGAATTACCATGTCCGAGACAGACAGACATAATTATAAAAATGTGCCTTTCGGGCTCAGGGAGTCGTAACCTTGAGATCTATGAAAATATCTAGGAAGAATTCTTTGACGATTACAAAACTTCGAATCCAAGAAAGTAAAAACGAGTTAAAGGAAAATGTTTTCGCACGCAATAAAGTTCATAACATTCTTCTTTTAGTGATACATTCTCGAAATTGAAACCAAATGGTTATATCATATTTGAACTACTTTCCTAATTTCAGCGACCTAGATAAGGGCATAGGAAACGGTATCAGGCTGAAAAGTTTTTTGTTTCATTGAAAATTTCATCTTGTAAGTTCCGAAAAATATTCATAGCGATTGATTTATTATCGAATAAGAATCAGTATTAAAAATCGCATGATCTAGCAAAAAATCTGAGATCTATAATTTAAGCTGTTTGAACTTTTCACTATTTTATTATAATATATATTTGGAACTTCCTTTTAAAATATTACTCTACTGTTTGAAATTTTAAAAGCAAGTAATGGAATTATTTGCTTTAAAGTTTTAGAAATTTAGCAGTAGTCTTGAACTTATTTCATTGTGTCTCTTTCAGCGTTTCGACCGAAACATTCTGCTCTGACAATCCAGCATATTGCGAAAGGCCAAGAAATTTAGAAGAATTTTGTCAGAAGCATCCACATCACTGCAGGGGAGATACCTCGAATTTAACGGTGGGCTCTTTTCTACTGATGTTTATCTTAGGTTGAGATTTTACGTTCTTGCAACAATGTATTTTTTTGTTTAGTAACCTAAAATAAAAAGCCCTCATGCATTTTGTTGCAATACTCTGATCCTTTGTGTCACAAGTGGTGAACAATTTTTTTCTTTAAATTTGTCAGATCCTCACCACCAACATAAATGTTTAAAAATTGCTTTTTATGCATTCGATAAACTGTCAGGTCATGTCAAATTTTCTTAGATAAGTATACGAAAGCTTCCTCCTGTAGCAGAATTGTATTGAGATGGCCTGCACATTTAACATAATATATATATATATATATGCCTGGAGGCTTTTTCTTTCATCATTCTCCCAAAGTTTACAACATTCAGGGAACTGTCAAACATGGTCAAAATTTCAATGATATGTATAAAGGTGGTAAGTGCACTGAAACGGCGGCGTGCATATCTAACATAAAAAGATTATCCGTCTTATTCTGCATTAATCTTTGAGTATTTTGCATTACTTTTTATGTCATTAGAACTGTAATATCCTCACCATCGTCGTAATGTGAAAGAAAATTTGAAACAAAATCAATTAACTGTCAGACCATTTCAAATTTTCTGTGTTAAGTCTGAGGAAGGAACATTTGTCCTTTTATCATGAGAAAGTTAAATTTTAAGAATAAAAAAAGCGTTGCTAAGATTTAGCGGCAATCCATCCTCAATCTGTAGCACGAGACATTAATACTCGAAAGATATCCGTCATTTTAACTCCGGCACGAGTTTGTTTTCACTTACGGCTGAACAGCGTCACTTAAATTCGGGTCCTAAATATTTCATTGGTTCATAGATAAGACTACCATAATCTTGGATCACTTCGTCCTAATCCTGGTGAAAAACTGATCTTGGCTCTGTCTGATCCTTGACTTTGAAGAGGAAACAAATCATAAGCAATCGATAAAAGCAAAGGAATATCTATCAAAATATATTTTGGATAATATCCAACGCATTTTCCACTTCGATTGACTTTTTCGATTACTATAAAAAATTCCTTGCGACCTATTTAAATAGATTTTATCTAATGAATTCCCCAAGTTGTTCTTATGGTCAGGTGGGTGATGCTGATCATTAGAAATTAGTCTGAATGCTCACAAAAGAATTACATCTTAAGAAGCATTCAGAGCAAAATAAGGAAGATATGGTTTAAAGATTTAATGTATAATAAAACGTCAATAAAGAAATTAATGAAAGCATGAACTATAAGTAACAACATTTGTGATTTGCTAACAGGCCCAGAGTGAAATTATTCTAAGTAATATAAGATATATTAACTATTTTAACTTAGCATCAATGTTTAAGAAAATTTTAGGTGGGTGGTCCCTGCTCACAGTCCTAAGTTTATAGCACATCAATAACGTAGTTAATTTAAGCGGATTATATTGTGTTTAGGTAAGTCCTTCACTTATTAAAAAGTTTTATTGTCCTAAATTTTATTAAGCATTTCACCATGGTTATTTCCAATTTATACCGTTGTTTTCATACTTCTTATTTTTAAAGTTTGATCATTTTATTCTTGTGTTTTTGTTGTTGTTTGACTGACGTGGACTTTTGTGGATTTTATTATTTTTTGAACTAGCGAAGGACAACAGGGTCTGTTTTTAATGCCCCTTTTGTAAGAGTTTTAATGATTTACTTTAAATTTTTTTTATTGCTTCCTTCTATTTACTAGTGCATTGTGCTGAGCTTATACTTGTGTTTTACTCATTTGTATGCACTCTGGGGACTCCTCTATTTATGTATTTTGATTATTTGTAATATTCATTCCAGATCTGGTGATTAAATAAAACAAAATTGAATTAATTCCCTTCAAGTATACTATCGATTCGGTGGCGCACTTGGGTGGTTTTTTTCTTTGTGTGTGTGTTTTAATTTACTTAATTTACTTTTGTTGTTGTCCCTTTACTTTGCAGTGTTTGTAATGTTTTCCGCTGTGTTTGTGACGCTGTTGTGTGTGGCGTGTCATATGGCCTTATTTGTATTTCCTTTATATTTTTAACCGGTCTGCTAAACGCCTTACACCCTTTCGGGTAGGCCGGACCAGTGTGGGTTTTAAATAAAAAGAACTATCAAAAATTCGAATTTTATAGAATTGAAACCCTTCCACTACTGAGAACTGCGGTCAATTTTCAAAATGAACAAAGTGGAGATATGAAAATATAATAAACCTTAAATTAATTGATGTTTTATTTCATGTAAGTTGTGGAACTGAAGAGAAGACGGAACCTTTAAACAGTCGATCAAATGGCATTCGTCGGTGTATTAATGAATGGGCAAGTAACTTTAGAATAACAGAATGTTTTAGGCAGCAAACAATAACCTGTTATTACTTCATTTTGTGATCTTTTGGTTAATCCAGTTCCATTCCCTAAAGATACACAAATGTTTGGGAAATGGGATGGAATGTTGTAGTTTTCAAGTAATTGCAAGTTCAACCGAACGGAAAAATATTATGCAACTTTAGTTGTGAAGATATAACTAGAGGATCCAATGCCCATATATTTATAGACTCAATATTATAATATTTCTTTAGATTTTCCTAGTACTTGTTTTTTTTCTAAAAAGCTAAATTGTAATATGTTTAAATTCTCTTTTTATTTGCAACTAATTAATTTAAAAAAAAATTAAATCTAAATGTTTTCCAAAAATTATTACTATTAATTTCTATTTATTTGGTGGAAAGTTTATCATGATGTTTTGAAATATTGATATATTTTTACTATAAAAGGGAAAAGTTTTCATAAACAGCTGACTGTGTTGCTATGTCGCGTCGAAAAGGGGACTTCGAGCAAAAAACGGCTTATTTGTGGTTCATAAGTGAAAACACTCCATTCAAAATGCTAGATAACTTTAAAGCTACGTTTTTTATACTAATACTGTCGCGTAAAATGTGTTTTCCTGTCAGTCAGAAGCATGATTAGTGAAAGTTGGTTTTACAAGATAAGAAAATCTACTGTAATAAAGAATGAGAGATCCATATATTTAAAATAATTGACAAAATCAAAGGACCAGTCCCCTATCCACATCCACTCAACCGATTTAGTAAATTTATATTTCATATGGAAATTTATTACGCATGGATATTAGATATGTCATCAATGGGTGCCTGCCATCCACCATCTTCTCTTTCGAGAAAAATCGAATAAACACTACTTCACTTTACATTCGGTATAGGGATAAACCTTGACAAAATCCCCTAGTCCCAACCATTGGACAGATTTCACTAATTTTTATTTCGTATGGCAGGTCATGTCTCCTAGATACGTCACAGATGGTCGCCTGTCCCCCATTGCCTCCACTTTCTAGAGTTTAGTTTAGTTTAGTTTAGTTATATTAACGTCCCGTTTTGAAGCAACACGAGGGCTATTTTGGGACGGACCTCTTAATTTTGAACCTCGGTCAGATGACGAGGACGACACCTGAGCTGGCACCCCCCTCTCCAAACTTCCACGCCACACCAACGGGAGGACGTTTGGCCACTACGTATGATTTAGCGTGCAACAGGCCCCATACACGGCGGATCTTCAGTGGAATCGGGTCTCGGGCCTGGAACCCTCCGGCCCCAAGGCCGAGACCTTACCACTAGGCCACCGCGGCCCCCCACTTTTTAGAGATATCGGTAAATATAACTTTCGAAAGTCGCCTCAGCCTTGACAAATGGACTAATTCCGCCAATTTTTCTCTACACATTTGTAAGCATATATACCAATCAGAAGGTTCCAGTTGCATTGCGCGAGTTTGAAACAATTTTTTTTTTTGTTTTTAAACGTTTCAATTAAACTTCTCAAGAATATTATAAAATATTCACTTTACGTTACGGAAACTATTTTACTGTATTTTTGGAATTGATAACATTTATGTAAGAATTCCTTTGGTGCTGCTAATTTATTAGTAACAGAAAAATGGTGGACTTACTGTATATAGTCTTGTTCATAGCTCGTTGTGAATAATTATGTCATTAAGCATTAATGGGATTTATTTCGCTAAAAGTGCTAAATTTTATCCAAAATGTCTTTTGAAAATGTTTCATTTGTTTTCCTCGACTGCCTATGATTTGTTGCCAATCCAGGATTCGGCTGTATTAAAATGTCACTTCTGACATGCAAATGTCAAGTGTGAAGTGATGCTAGTTGACGATTGACTTACCCTAAATAGCAAAAATTTTAAAATTCTGAACGAAAGTGACGCTGTTCGGGCATAAATGATTCCAAAGTAATGTTATTGCTTACTTGTCAGATGCTCCCCGATAGAAGTGGGCACCACTAAGTGTGGATGAGTTGCTCAGGTTTGTATATGAAAGAACTCGCCAGCCTCGAGGTACATGAATTGGGGGGGGGGCGGCAGCCCTCCTTCAGTGATAGTATGTACCTCCGACGGGAGGGGTTGGGCCGTGAGGCTATGTTGGCCATTAGGACCCGACCTCAGTACTCGTCGCTATCGCACGACTGTCATACAGTGAAAACCCGTGTGCTTTGGCAGGTCGGGGGCTGTATTTACGGTTACTTGTCAGATGCTTTTCAAGTATTAAGATCTCGATGCTTTTATCTTTTTGAATTGAGAGTAGAATGGGAATGTTTTCAATATGATCTTTATATTCCGGTAAAATACCAATTGCAGCAATAACGGCTTTAATCGACTTAAAAGTTCAGAGCCTTAGAACGCTATCAAATGTTATCCATAGACCTCAGAGTATGAACTTTGGTGTCACCAACTGGACATATGCATTCGTTTGACACCATCGGCTCTGTGTCATCCAGCCAACGATTTGGGTTGGACCGTTCACCGTCCACAGCTTGGTCTTCCAGGTTTTCGAAATATAATAATAGTCAAACTGGTAATCAATTTTAATCTGAAGAATTTTTTATTTATAAAAACTTGATATAAGCTTCTCTTAGTAACTCTTGACAAATCTCGGCTACTCTTTTAGTTTAATATGCATTCGCTCCTGGTTTGACATTGAACATCACTTAAAAAGGTCTTCGCTTTCACGATTTGGATAACGACAATTTCCTAACGTTATACTTAACTTAAAATATTTTACTTAGTCTGACAGTTTCTTGAATATATAAAAAGGATTATTTTATTATTTTAAGATGCTGATGATTCTAATGTCACTAAAATCATTCATCAGAAGGGAAGCAAATGGGTCAAAGAGAATTGCAAAAAAACATAGATTGATAATATGCGAACACTTTTTTAAAAATTACTTTGTAATACAGTGCTAGTTTAATTTTAATGGAAGTATTTATTTTCAGATTCCTATGACAGGGTACTACACCAACAATTCAAGTTTTCATTACAGATATGCAGAGGAATACTTATTTAAACGTTCGCAAAACGAATCCAGATACAGGTTAATTTTTAACTACTTTTTTGAATATTTCAACTTCTAATGCTTTAGTTTAAAGATATCAATCATGACAATATGAATAAAAAATTTTTATATGTGTTTTTGATCATTTTCCCAATTGGGAACATTGGCCACTTCTGATTAACCTCATTACACTAGACATACAAATGGGTAACAGTAATGATCAGACTGAATAATAAGGTAAAGTATTGTAAAAATTATTTTATAACTAAGCGCAGATATGAATTTAATTGAAAATTTATGATCTTAAATAAATAGAAAATATATTTTTTACAAAAAAGTGCAATAAATGAAACTTTATAACGGTATCTTAAGGCACGCTGGGAAGAAGTTCAAATGAAATAGCCTTTGTTTGCCCCTATTGCACTATAATTTTCTCCAAATTATGCGTATTTATACGAGTTCTTACAATTAGACATTGACTATCACTTTTCAGATGTGATATACAAAAGGTAACTTTTGATCGTGTTCGATGTCCATCCTTTTTGGCCCCAGTTCGTAAAAAGATTATTGTGATTCCTAAACGAAACTTTATATGAGTGAATTGGTTATGTTTCCTGTGAGTTGCTGTATGCAATAGCGATCCAGAAACAGCTATATTTAGTACATTTGGCAGATAAAATAAGCAGCTATTTCTTTTTGCGAAGTTGTGACGGTATTTTCTCGCATTTATACAACTGATAAACCCCATCCATACCAGAATTATATTTATGAATCTAATTTCGTTGTCCTATGCACAACTTCATCTTCTGTGCATGAGAATATCTTTTAAAAAGCTGATAGGAAGTTGAAAATATTAATTAGAAGTAAGAATCACTACATAATTATCATTCCGGCTATACAAAAATGCTTATACGACAAATTTATAGTTACCCCCTTCCATATTACAGATAAAAATATTTTTTCGCCAAAATTAAAGCATTAAACTTTTAACAATCGAGGGGGATTTATTTTCTTGAATTATAGGAGAATTTTCCCTTTCCATTTTTCTTTCAGTGGAAACTCACAATAGAGAGATTACTTCTTCCACAGAATAGTCACTGCTGGCCAATGTTCCCAATTGGGAACATCAAACTTTAATGAAATATAGCAAATGCGTTTCTTATTTATATAATTATATTTTATATGTTATTTATAACGTGTTTAACTATGTGTGTGGATTTTTAGAAATTTTGGACCGTTTTTAATTTTTTTTAGGAATTTTTATGCTGTACACAAATTAAGATACAAAAATAAACCATTTTAATAATTTCTATACATTACCCATTTTATATCTGAAACATAATTTGTAAATCAAAAAATCAAGCTTATTTTCGATTATAAAAAATGTTTTAAAAATAATATGAATCATATTTTATTTTTAAATGAATTTTCAACTCGTTCACAAATTTTGAGTGGAAACGGTTAATAATGCATTCAACTATCCTCTTCTACATTCGAATCATTATGTGTATGGATTTGTTTTGCTGCAATATGCATCAAAACTGTAATTAATTTGAAGGGAATGGGTATTTTTTAATCGACTATTATTATTAAAAATTATTTAACTATTTTTTGGCTGTTAAGAAAAATATTCTTCTTTTAACTGAATTTAAGTAGATAGTTTAGTGGAATAAAGTAACCATACTTTGATTGTTGAAATGAAAAGCTTTATATTAGTAACACTATTAATATAAATAAAAAATGAGCAGATTTCGTTCAGGCTTATGGCGTCTGAAACAATTTCCTTTAGATTCAGAAAAAGTATATTTTTCAGAAAAGTATATTTAAGTATACTTTTTGATACAAATGTTAAACTCTATGGTAAAAATTTATCACATAATTTTTGTTGTTGTTCATCATAAAATTCTTTCATGAAATCTCATTAAATTACGAAAAAGTGGACGTATCGGAAATATATATATATATATACATATATATGTTTACTGTAGTTCAAAACTTTTAGCAAAAATTCTTGAGACTTTTAGCCCAGAGAGATACAAAGTTAACAAAAGTATCATCGGAAAATGCTGGGATTTTTCTGAGAACCATTCGAAACCGCTTTCTTCAAGCTTACAAAGCTTTTCTTAGTTCAACAAAAATAGAGAAATCGAAAGGTAAGATGTCCGAACTGTTTAAGGGGACTGAGAACATCTCACTTGAATTGACCTAGTGTGGGCGAACATCGCCATGGAGAACAGTGCCTTTTAAAAAGTTTCGAGGCAATTTCGATTCTATTTCCCTCTGTAATGATATAAATGTTTGCATACAATATTGCTTCATATTTCTACACAGCATGACGCTCCAACTTTATCGGAAGAGTAGTAAAGAAATTGGACGCTGAGCGCCGTTGAATATTTACTCTAATTAGTCAACCGTCTACGAAAGGAATCAGACTTTCCTTCCTTCCTTAATTTCTTTCCTAAAGACAACAAAGGTTCATTACACGCTTCGAAAATAGGAGTGTCGAAGAAGTCTTCAGCTTTTTTATCTTTGTGTCTCACTTATTTGAATTTGGTATTAAAAATATTTCAATATTCATTATCTTGAGCAAAAAATATTATAAACATTGAGCAAACTGAACGTAAAGGATTAATGGAAAATTTTCTTGATTATTGTAATACATTATTATGAGTTTTCTGAATGTCGAAACAACTAATAATTAAAAATTCCAAATCAGTCTATCTAAGGAAATTATTATTATTTTTTTTACTTCTTCCCGATTTCAGAACATTTTGGAAAACGAGGACATTTCTAAAATCTGGAGGCTTTATCTATACTTGCTTCTCACGAAATCTACATTTGTATCAGAGTGGATCAAAACCGGAGACTCGGGAAATGAGTAAGTCCATTAAATGACATTTGAATCGTATTGACCAGAGCTTCCTTTTCCGATTGCTCTCACTACATGTCGGTCGGTTTATCCTGCTTTTCACAAAATGTGTAGATGCCGTGAAAGAAACTCTGTTTCTTGTTCGCTTGTTGCCTGCCCTAATAGGAGTTTAGTTAATTTTTTAAAAATTTTTTTGTACATTTTGAGATAGCAGAAAACGTCCAATAATAAAACTGATTTTACTGTGGTAAGCAAATAACAAAAATGAGAAATTTTTAATATTTATTTCAATATTGTGAAACCAAAGTACACGAAAGCCTCTGACCTCAAAATATCAATTAGCTACCCTTTCGTGTACGAACAGGCTTTCCGAAAACAAAGCATCTGAGATGACGTACCGACTCAAATCATAAGCATTCAAGGTATACCATATCATTCGAAGAAACGTTGAAGAATTCTTTATAGGTCCCAAACTGATTTGAATAAATTGCTCATAATATGCCTATCATTAAAAATGACGTAAAGTGACTTTTTTTTCAAAAATCGTCATTCACATCCCAGTTGAGAAAAATTGAAAATATTTTCTGTTTCAGAGGATTTTTTTAATTGCACATATTCAATACACGTTTAATACAAAATGTATATAATGTGGCGATATATTATGGTGTTTTATTTTAATCTAGCAGTACACGCACGGCGTTGCTCGTGGCATCATGACTTCACAAAATAAAAAAAGACCCATAATAACATAAAATAAACTTTTGAAAACGGAAGCGAAATCGAAATAAATAATGAGTTTATAATTGATTTTGCGTTTTTATTTGGTTTAGCGACAATGATATTAACTGCAGGTAAGTTTTAAGAAAAAGATAATGAAATTATAAAGTTTGCTGCAAACGATGCTATTGGAATTTAAACTGAGTGAAAACAATTGCCATGATTCTCAGAACGACTAACTGATTCTCCCTCTAAAATGGAGTAATAATTGAGTAAGGTTGACGCAATAAAATATTCAGATCCTGATTAAAATAGTAATTAGGTGACATATGATATTTTCAATTAAAGCCATCCAACCAGAGGTGTAGTGGAGCAGGAACGAACCTGAACGCCGTTCAGGCACTGCTTTTTCTTTTTTAGTGGAAATAAATAAAAAAAGTCGTCTTTAAAACATTGCCATCCTTGCTTAGTTTAGAATAAAAACAAACATAATTTCTGATATTCATATGTATACAAAATCAATCAAAATGAAAAAAGAAATAAAATTTTGAACTTCAGTATTTCCCTCTGGACTGTAAGAATTATGCATGAATTGTTCGGCGAGAAGCTTGGACAAGAACGTCACATTATGGCAAGCTGCCAAATCACGCCCTCACTCCATTTTTTCCACAATTTGGCGTAGACTTTGAGGAACACTTATTCGGTCCATTCTTCCAAGATCTTCTAAAAATATGTTAAGAGCTCCTCAGAAAAAAAAAAAATACGATAAATAAATATATCTTAACCCTTTTTGTTTTAAATCAGGGAGAAATGTTCCATCATTATCCCAAAAAATTTCAAGAAGATGACAAAATTAGAACGTCGGATACAGTTATTTAAAAATCAATTTTTAAAATTTTTGGCGAAAAGTGTCTATACTTCTTCCTGATTTAAAAGAAGAAGGATTAAGATATCTTTTTTCTGTATTGTAATTAATTTTTTTTCTGAGGAGCTCTTAACATATTTTTAGCAGATCTTGGAGGAATGGACGGTTTTTTTTTTTGAATTTCTCAAAATTCAAGAAAATACGTTAAACTTTCGAAACAAACTTCACTACAAAAGAATTGTTTTACTCTTTACGATGGTGTATCCATTTTTTCCCAGAGTTATCAGATACTCTGGACGACAACACAAAATAATAAATCAAAAATTTTCTAGATTCAGTTTTAGAATTCTGGCTTCAAGGGCATTGAGTAACCATTGCGTATACCTGTGAGCCAAATTTCATGGCTGTAAGTGCGAAAGATTCGTCTGGACATGGCACGCACACAGACACGCACACAAACATTGCCTTTTATAAGTATAGATTGAATTGAATTAATAAAATATTTCAAATCGCTGCTGTTAAAATTTTAATTTGATGTGGTGTAGTGACACTAGTTTTGTTAGCTAAGGAATTGTTCTTCTTCTACCAAAAATGATTGACTTTGAAGCTACTTTTGCTGTTTTGTTTGGGTCTATTTGACCCCAGACGATTTTCTACTGCTTATAAGAACGAAAGTATATAATTTTTTATATACAATTCCTGACTCTTCGCAATGAGTCTGTGAAGTTGTAATATCGGTACTCATGTACCCCACCTTACCTTCTTTCAATTATGAAATATAACTTATATTTAAACACAACTTGTATCTTTCTTTGAAAATTATATTTGATGATTAATTATCCTAAGCAATCATACTGAAAATGAAACATATTTTGTATTGCATTATGTAAATGGTCAATATTAATATATATTTTTCATCCCGAAATATCCGAATTTACAAAATGATACTGGTATCGGTGAATTAGAAAAACGTTTTGCTTGTCACATTCTTCCAATGCATTTTCCTTGAACTCCGGTCTTGGGCTCACATTTTATGATGAAGATTTTGCATTTTCCTACGAATACTAATATTCTCTCCAATATCCGTAGAATTTAGAGGTAGGCGAGGAAATTGGGAACAAGTAGTAATTGGGAACGGTAACTAAAAAACTCACTGGTGAGGTCCTAGGCAACTGTAAAGCACCCAAATAGCAATTTTAGTTTGCAGCAATCTTGCTCTGCAAAATTTGAAAGTTTGCAACAAATTTGACATGACAAAATTGCAAGCTTGAAACACGTTAAAGTCAGCTTCGAAGTCACCACGCGATGAACTTGCAGCAAGCTTATCACGTCGAACTCATTGCAAACTATAGCAAAAACAGAGTACCAACAAAACCTTAGATTCGAACTCGCGACCTACTGCTTGCTAACCTGACGCTCTAAACCACTCGGCTAGTAAGACTACGAGAGGAGAAGATAGATTGTGCTAATAGATCGCGCATACGATTTATTTTAAACTCTTTTCTTGATTTCATTAATTTTTAAAATTTTGTTTTGAGAACATGATTTGAAATCAAAGAGAGAGCGATTTTCGCCAATAACTACGTTTTGCTAATAGAATAAATTATGAAATTAGGGTTCAAAAGTAATTACTTTTAAAATGGGACAAAATGTAAGTTATTATTTTTCAACAAGCACTGACTGTTTTTTAGGTTTAATTTAGTTTATAAACGTTAAAATTTCAACATTAAGAAAAAGGCGATATAAGTTTTCTTTAAAGTGGGAATTCTATATTTAGTAAAAAGATGGAAAATGTTTCAAATTTTTTTTTATAAAAAAGTTAGTTTTTTCACAAATTATCATTGATTTATTGAATTAATAAAAAGAAGAACGTTCTAGGCGATGCCATTAAAAATCGGATGTTTTTTAAAACAGAGACAAAGATTATCTCTTAATGTGCTAGCATCTTTGCAGCAAACTTCTTTTGCAAACTTGCTGTGAATTTCTCATGACACCTTCACAGCAAGCTTGCATTGCAAGGAGGGGTGGCGCTAGTTGTTTATTTTCACAGTGGCGAAATTGTGGCAAACTCGTTTTGCAAGAGAGGGTGGCGATTCTGCATTGTTAGTTTGCAGCAGTTTCGCTTCAAGTTTGACGCTTCAAATTTGCCATGACAAGATAATATAAAGTAAAAATCAAACTTGCTGCAAATGTACGTGCTATCTGGGCATGTGCTTCGGTTGAGACACTCTTGATGAAGAAGACAAACAACTTCCTACTTTATTTAATGTTATTTGGTAACATTTGTTACATTTAATTGAAACATTGTTCAGAAAAGTGGAATCAAAATTTCTTAAATTTCATTTTTCGCTCTCTACATCGGTTATATCTAAGCTAAGTTGTGAATTTAGATATTTCTTAGATCTGTAGGATCTAACGATTACGAGGATTACAATTTTCGTTTTTGGATTTCATCTTCAGGAATAAATCAATGTGCTGAATTACCTCTGACAATTTTTACTGCGGGTTTATTGGGTTTCTAATGTAATAAAAATCTATATTTTTATGTATTTGGACTAATTTATTATTTGTTAGGAAGCATTTTTAAATACAGAAACGGGGTAGCGTTCTGTCCTGTAGGTAAAATTTACCGTTTTTATGTCAGACTAACAACTGACATTTTAAAGCAAGTCACCATGTGACATACATACATATTACTTTTTACGTCTGGCAATTCTTTATTAATAAAAAATGTAGCCGTTTGACTTCAAGTATGGAATAAAACAAGAAACTGATGACGAGAAAGAAGAAAACATGATAATGGTGGAGGAATATGAAGATGAGTATTTTGGCTTTTTTCAATAAGAAGTGGAAGTTGTGAAGATAGAGGAAGTAATTTATCTGGAATCATACTTGATTGATTTTCCAATTAATCTGTTTGTTTTGATCGATAATGTGGAGGTGTCAGAAGGAAGGCACATTATTATTACGTTTGCGTAATTCAATAAGTTCACAGTGGCGGATATGATATGACAGGTTTGAGAGCCACCAATTTGGTTAAATCAAAATTTGTTTCAATGGTGAATGGCAAGTTGCCTTTTCCAAGAGTCAGTTAAAAGTTACATCCCTAAACCATATCTTTGAAGAAGATTGTAGGAAATAATTATTTGGTTTTCTGGTGGTGTGAATATCAAAGAAATATTAGTAGAATAGTGAATAGAACATTCTGATTTCAATTAGAAAATCTATTTTCTGTACTAAATTCAACTGTTGTCTCTACTAATTTTTATGTGTGATTTTTAAGTCTTACCTACTTCCTTCTAGGATGTCATAATATTCAGTTATTTCAGTTCCTATAAAGATTCATTTACCAAATTTTCGTACAAAAGTTGAGTTATAATGATTATAAATTACACCAAATTTAAGTTTGTAAATAGTTATGATAGTCTGTATGCTATATTCGATTAAATAGAAGATAGTTTTATTGAAAAGTGTTCAAAAATTGTATTTTGTGTTAGTTGGAAAAAAAGGCATTTAAAAGCATTTTGAGGCAATATACAGTAGTTTCTAATCCTTTCAAATATATTCTCTTCAAATCAATTTGTTACTGTGATTACAAGCGGAAATACGTGTTCCTAATTACCCCGTAGTCTCTGGGGCAATTTGGAACATTTCAGGGTAAAATAAGAACGCTACAAAAGTGTGGTTGCTAAATTAATTAATTATTGTTGAAAGGATGTATTCTTCAGTGAACCCTTCAGAATATTTTTATGCACTCACAAAAAATATAGACCTCTTCTCCAACTCAAACTGTCCTTTTAAAGAGACAAAAATGCTGGAGTCTGCAAAATTTGTCCCCAATTACCCCGACTGTGGCCATACATCAAATTTTACATAATTCTTTATTGATATACTCTCAAGTATTTTGATTTTAACATAATTTGGTTGAAAACTCTGCATATTATAAATTGCCAAAAATTTGTGGAAAAATTTGGGATATCCATATACGTAATTTTATGTATATTCAAAGTATTTTTACAAAAAGTTAGATAAGTATTGCACACAGTAAACGAAAACATTTATGAACCTATAAAGTATTTCCAGCTTTTTGTGAATCAGTGGTAATCCGAAATTTCTTATTCATTTCCATTTTTTGTTTTGTCACCTACTTGCCCTCGAGGCCAAAACTTTACTGTAAAATATGAGCTCAAGTATATTTTTTAAAGTCCGGAGTTCAAGAAATATTTCTCCAGCTACATTCAAAAAAATGTCCAAATCCAAAAGACTTTCAAATTCACTGACCACTAAGTGATCATTCAGCTGCAAACATATAATTCCAAATATTTTTGACAGAGTTTAATCGTTTTGTTGTATATTCTTAGCTTCAAGTGCATCTTTACAGTTTTTAATTATTTGATCCATCGAGTAATCCGCAATTGTTTATTGGCATCCATTCTTCATTTATTCCCTTTAATCCAGTACTTGAAGGAGATGCCATGAGATCAGGATATTTTTATGCAATATGATCAATTATTTTTCTACATCCCTACTCTTATGAGAACAAAAATGTATGTATGGGGTTAGTTGGGCCATTTAGCATAGGACACATTGGCCCGGCGGGCATGCGCTGCTGCACGCGGTTTTTCAGGGTGTGGGTTACAAAAATTTTCAGAATACCTGGAATGGAATTGCACCATATTTAGAATGCAAGATACTTGTTATGAAAAACCATGTGAACTCAATTTTGCTTATAATTACTAGGATGGCCCTTATTATAATGATGAAAAATTAAATTAGCATTTTTTAAGCGCACGTCTAAGTGTTTTCCTTTTACCATAATGTGTAAGTACACCAAATATTTTGCATATTCAGATGCATGGAATTTTCAATAAGCGCACAGGAATTTTACTTTCTTCTTTATTCTTGACATTACAACACACACACAATAGCCGATCAGAACAGGACACAACACATATTAGCAGAATATACACATATTTGAATATTTAGCCGCTGACAAAGAGCGATCTGTGCCTAATTGCATAATGTAGACAAACTCGCCGAAGTACGATACAGCAACAACTGAAACTGACAATGAAACCAACTGAAACTACTCTTGAACTGCATTGTATATATTTACAAGGTATACACAGCGCCATCTATAGACAGTATTCATTTACATATTTAGTATATGAATAATAATAAATAAAAGATAACGATTACAAAGAAAATTACAGATTTGATATACATGAACATATTTCTTCAATATATAAAGGTTAACCTGTGCCGCATGGAGTTTGTTTAACCCATTGTGGACAGGTACGGCGTATAGAGAGCACCAGTGGGTATGTACCATAAGCTGAATAAAAATTATCGAAGGCGGAGAGGTCACCACCCTTCTAACCCAGTACTAACACTCCTTCCACTTGCTCCGACACTTTTACTGACAATGAATCAGTCAGTTTTGTCATAATCGCCCCTATCCCAAAGACATGGACTGAGATTCAGAAATCCAAGTTCTTCACTCTAATTTTTTTTAATAAATTTAAATTTTTCTGACAAATAAAGTCTGCTAATGCTTCTGAAGAATAGGCAACAATGAGCTAAATTTTTTGATGTCATACCTAAATTCTGAATGACTGAATTAGTCAATATTCATCAGAAAATCTTGTTAAAAAATTGAAAAATTATTTAAAAAATGACTATCGTTACAATTCAACCAGCTGTCTTTAATTGCTTCAATTCTTCATTTTTTAAGTGCATTCGAAAGATATTTTACTTTACTCAGTATTTCGTTCTCACTACATATTTCGTTCAAGCATTTATTCAAATAATTAAATTTCCCTCTGATTTTTTTAAAGAAAACATCTTTTTCATATATCTGATGCCGAAATGGAAAAAATCACATCTCTCGATCTGCATACTTCTTTAGAAATGTAATCGCATTATTGATACGACAAGCGTTGGAACTATTTTCGACAGAACAGAGAATTTGAGCCTTGTCTTCCAACCCCAATCTTTTTAATACTTCAGACAGCCATAGTTTGCTCATTCTCTGAAGAATTTTCTAATTTTGGCACCTTACCAATTTTTCTTGATCTTTATTTGTTACAAAAAAAGCCTTTAACTTTTTAAATCTCGCTCATTTAAAAGAAATAGCAATTTACCATCCCAAAGAAAGGATACGAAAATATGGTCATTTGCTTTAAATTATTCTTTAATCTTAGTAGCTTCCTTGTTATGAAAATCTTCCCGATATCTTCGGATCTTGTTTCGATTGATTGCATGTTCATCTATGTTATTCCTTAAAGGCTCGCATATGGTTTCTAGAACAGAAACGACTTTTTACTGACTAATGTGTCATAGAGCGACTAGAGTTATTAATTTTGGAATTAAAAAATATTTCCCCCTAAGAATATTTTTATCCCTAATCCTATCCGCGCATCTTTGTTTCTCTCAAGAAATGTGTGGGTAGTTTACATTAGTTATATCAATGTCTCGTTTTGAATCAACACGAGAGCTATTTTGGGACGGACCTCGTAATTTCGAACCACGTTCAGATGACGAGGACGACACATAAGCTGGTAGCTCCTCACCAAACTTCCGCACCACACCAGCGGGAGGAGTTTTAACCCCTATGTTTGGTTTAACGTGCAACGGGCCCAACACATGGCAGATCTTCAGTGGAATCGGGCTTCGAATCTGGAACCCTCCGGTTCCGAGGTCGACACCTTACCTCTAGACCACCGCTGCCTGAGACGTCTGAGTAATAAGCTGCTGAAGGTCCAGGTTTATCAGAAATATCCTGGATGTTTGACGATTCTTCTTATGAATCCATGCAATTTTCTGGAATCTCAGAATTACAAAGAGCCTTAGTTCGTGTTGTACTGTATTGCAGGATGAATTAACAGACTTTTTATGAAAAAAGCACTTTTATTTAAACATATTTTTCACCCAAAACCGTTCATTTGCTGGAACTATGTACATCAGTTGTTACATTTTGGTCTCTCTACAATACCATTTTTAGTTCTTAAAAACAACTAACATCTTTTATCCTGCGTTGCTAAGCAACGCTCCTAAGACAAATATCGTATTGCCACATTAAAAGGTTTAGAAAGAAACCTTTAGAAATGACTATGTATTTTTGTAACTATCACAGTGTGTTTTCTTGTTCTCTGACTCTCAATAATGCCTTTTCTTCACGCCTCGCAAGCTTCATATTGTAAGGTCATAGCCCAGTGATACTGGGGTCTGATTAGATATCACAAGACACAGCAATACAGAATATTAATTTTAATTAAGATTTCTTGGTTAAGGAACTTTTTACAAGAAATGTACAAAAATAATTTCATTAAAAAATCTGCCTAACTCAAGATGAGATAGCGAGAGTCAAAGTCAAAAGTTCAAAACTGGATTCAATCGCAATTATAGGTGTGAGTCTACTCGTACGTTATCGATCAGCAAACGATCGAAGGAAACTGATAAAGTTCAGTAAAGTTCAACTCAGGGCGAGTTCAAAGTCCTATGGCGTGACCTTCGAGATGAGAAGGCCTGCTGGCTGGAGGAATGACTCATCCACAGTTGGCGGAGGGTTGCCGATGTTTAACATACCACTTTCTTGAAAATTTTCGTTGAGTATTTCTCGGAAATATAGAATGGCCATATAACAACATTGATTTTAAAATGATTTATTACTTGTTTATGTATTTCAATTAGTTAAAATATAATTGGTTTTTTTTTCACTAACTTCCCATTTCTCTTTTTTTCCTTTGTAACTTCTACGATACAAGGCATTTTTTCCTTACAATATTAACCTGACTGATTTTTAAAATTTATCATCTTTTTTAAATGAAAACTTCACTTCACTCAAATGTGTTATTTTATAAGAAAAGTTAATTTATAGAATATTATCAAAATGCAAATAGAAAATTAAAACTCATTATGAACAAGGATAAAATCTATATTTGTTATAAGGATATTAATTCAAACTTTTGACATTATTTGTGGAATATGAGTATCGATGAAATGTTAAATTACTTTTGATGTATTTTTATCAGGATTTTTTTTAAATAGCAAATATGTGAACTAAAATTGTGTAAAGGACTAACAAATTTAACTTTTAAGTTCATAAATATGAGTTAGAAATTAATAAGATACAAAATGAAGTAAAGATTAATACAACAATTTCTTACAATATTTCCCCAACTGATTTTTAAAATTGATCGTTGTTTTAAATGATAACTTTTACTTCTCAAATGCGTTATTTTTAAGAAAAGTTAATTGGTAGAATATTATCAAAACTCACTATAAACAAAAACAAGGATAAAAATTAAATTTGTAATAAAGATATTAATTTAAACTTTCGACATTATTTGTGCAATATGAGTATCACTGAAATGTGAAAATACTTTTAATGTTTTTTATCAGAAGTTTTTTAAAATAGCAAATCTATGAACTAAAATTTGTGTAAAGAAATAACAAATTTAACTTTTAAGTTAATACAAATGAATGAGTTAGAAATTAATAAAATACAAATTGAAAAAAGATACAAAATGTTTTATAAGCAATTTTATTTATTTCTATGAAGTAAATAACAACAGCAAACATAATACAGTTATTCAGAATATATATACACGAAATAGAAACCTATCCAAAATACAAATATTATTTCAAATATGTTTTTTCACATTGTAACACCACAAAGACTAGGTCCTGGTATTTTTTAAGCTGTACAGTTAACAATTTTACTAGTCTTTAAGATGGAACATACATTATTTTTTGACAGTGTAATTCAATTAGTTAAAGTAGAATTTTGTTTTTCACTATCTTCCCCTTCATCATTTACAGAATTCTTTTCTGAAACTTCTGCAATACTAGCCATTGTCGCCCCTTTCAATTTATTAGATTTCTTACTAGATTCCCCTTTGTCAGTTAAAGAATTTTTAGAAAATGTTTCTAGATTTCTTTTATTCTTTGAATCTACAATTACATTAGGTATTTTTTTTCAGTTTATCATTTTTCACCTTACAATAATTATTTAATAAACTATTTGTTGATGACCTTAGAATTATACTGATTAAATGCAAAATATCATGCCCATCCACACAAACGTCAAAAGAAAGGAAAATATCTTCTGTTACTAAAATATTTTCTACAAGATTAACAGCTAAGGAACGTTGATTCAAAACTTGAATAAATTTATCCTCATACTTTTCACTAACTAGCTTTTGTACTACGATATATGTATGGATAGCAGCATTTACTACTATTTTATTTGGATATAATAAGCCTCCCCTATCTTTTACATCTATCAGTTTATAATTATCATGAGAAATAGATTCTTTATCTGTTATCAATTTTTGGCGACAATATAAGCACTTAGTTTTCTTTAAAGCAGCATGAGAACAGTAACCAGCTAAATATGTTACAATGGGTAAGGTATCGGCTATTTTTTCAATGTCTGATTCCTCAACCATTATATCACAGAAAATTAAATCTATAGGTTGTTTTTCCTCATCATTTTTTCCACTATTATCAAATATATCAACAGTTATAGAACCTTTCTTGTGAGAAGCAAGTTTTAATTCGCGGCATAATCGTAACTTGCTTTCAGTCTCGTATATTTGTCTCACAGAAATGTGATACTAGTCTCCAGCCATGCTTCTATACTGCCCAAATCTAGATTCAAATTTATCAGTTTGAATTTTACCCAAGAGAATATATTCCTTTTTAAATGACTTAGTGCAATGATTAACTATTTCTATAAAAGCTTGTGTAGTGTGGTTTAAAGCAGGAAAGGTCTCTTTGGAAAGTCTTCCATTATTTGAATCCAGATTTTCCCATTTATTTACCCAAGAAACTAGCTGTTTCAAAAACATCAATACTTTATCAGATGGACTACTTGTTAGGAGTTCACACATAGGATTGCGTTTAAACTTTCCTTTATCGGGTGTCTTAACGTTTACAATATCCCACCAGGTAGAAATTATATTTATAAACTTAGCTGTTTGCTCATAGCATTCCAAATTGTATTTTTCTCCAAGCTCATTCAAAGCATGCACAACATTTGTGCTAAAAAGCTTTAATGCTAGTTTCACATTTTGCCTTTCCAAATTGGTTGGCCATAAAGCTTTGCGTGTTAATCCATAGCGAAATTTCAATAAACTTGAGCATTTCAAGTCGTAAAGCTTTCTCACAGAGCATAAAGAGGCAGTGGATACATTTAGAGTATCAAAATCAGGATAGTAAAAATAATAGCCATTTTTATGATTATTCAGCCAATTATTTCTTACACATTTCAGAATATGGACTGAGTCTATCACATAAAATAAGGGGCGTGATTTATCTGCTGGGTGGTCATATTTTACTTGTAATTTAGGGGGATAAGCAAAGTTACTTGCTGCTGCACGATTAATAGAATTATTATCTGTTACCATACCCATTACTTTGAAACCTATTTCCTCAAGACCCATTATAATTTTCTTCATTAAATCAAAAAGTTTTGAAGCATCAAATGTATCAATCGGCACAATATGAATGACATCTTTGTAAGGAGAAAAGAGACTTTCCAACATAAACACTTGAACACTAGTTGCTAAGTTAGAACTGTTGTATGACATTCCCACAATGCTTCCACCTTTGTAATCTAGAAAAGGTTTAATATGTATTTCATCAATCATTAGAAACACTTTAAGATCATCATCTTTTAAGCTATGGAAGGCATGTTTGGAATAAACAAGAAAATTAGTATATTCTTCTGTTTGTGGAGAATTTTTTAAAATAGTACCAATCTTTCGAATGATACTTGGATCAGGAAGAATCATATAATGGGAGTTTCTGAGGAATTTATAAGCTTGGGGAGACATATAAAACAAAAGAGATGCAAAAACAAGAATATTAGGAGAATACCTATAGTGCTCAGGTTTACATTCAAGTAGATGCAAATGCTCAAGAAAAAATTCAAAGAAAAACTTATTTTTGTTAGTAAATATATCTTCTGCATTTTTAATAACAGACTCGATAACATGAATTTTGTCATTTAGATAGCTTTCTGATTCAACAATGGTACCCTTTTCAAAGTACTCAAGAATATCAAATATTTCATTTAAATTATTCACTTTAATTGGTAATATGACCTTTTTATATTTTGAAATCCTTTCTCGCGTAAATGAAGCATTTAACATGAGGTCAATGCTAACACTTACAGCATATTTAATAGAAGGGATATCATCTTTTAAAGAAAGATTCAAAAATAACATATTTTCATTCTTTTCGACAACTATCCAAAACGGAGAAAAGCTGTGGCCTTTAATGCAATTTCGAAATTCAGCAAAATTGTTGAACATAGTTTTCAGTTCATATTCATGCTTACTATTTAAGATTTCTTTCACAGGAAGATCAATTTGTTCTTGTCCCAGTCGTTGTCGTTTTTTAGACGGACTTTCCCTAATTGCTGATGAGGATTACATGTATGATGGACAGCCACGGAAAATACTTGGCACTACATTTTCTTTCAACTTTGGCCGTTTTATAGGTGCAGATACTGTTTCTCCCGTATTTTCATTGTAGAATGTTGAGTTTCGCAGCACTTCACCATCTTTAAAATGCTTCTCACAAACCTGAAAAAAAACCAATAGAAAAATTTATCTTTGTAGAATAACATCTTTAAATTTAAAATAACTTACAAATCAATAGAAATTTTTCTAAGTTCTAATTTAAAGAACAAATTAAAAATTACTATTTAAAAATTATGAGTATTTTCCTCCTTTTTATTAAATATCAAAACACCCTAATTAATTATAATGCTTTATTTAGATACAGTAAGAATTCTGATAAGACTGATTAACTAACAGAGGTTGAAATATCAAAATACAATTCAAACAAAATAGAGATCAGTTTAGTCGAGTCATTGGGACAGCAGTTTAATCATCGAAATATTTAAAAATTCAAGTCACAATCTTATTTGTAGTTAAATCTTGCAATAGAATATGAGAAAATGAATCTTGAACCATAACTTGATTCAAATCATTGTCATAACAAATAGTATTTAACAAATTTTGACTTGCAAGGAGTAAATGAAAAACAAAACCTGTAAATATTAAATTTAAATATCATCACACTTTTAATTTTCAGATGATCCAAAGAACAAAAAAAGAAACAATTTCACATATCAGTGACAGTTTTAAAGCTACAGTCAATTACAGCTGAATTAATTATAAAAAGTTGAAACAAATTAATATAGAATTCTCTCTTATTGATAATCTTAGAGATATCAGTTTACATTGTTACATTAAAAACACACTTCATTGATATGAATGATGAAATTTTTATGTAACTAAATAATTATCAAATTAAGGGCTTGAGATTAGTTAATGAAAAATTCTACAAACTGCGTATTTACAAATATTTTTATGCGAAAATTTTGAACAAGAGAATAATAATCGAATAAGTAAGAATTCTGATAAGACTGATTAACAAACAGAGAATAAAAAAACAATATAAAATTCAAACAAAAAAGAGTTCAGTTAAGTAGTCATTGCGATAACAGTTTAATTATTGAAATAATATTTTAAAATTCAATTCACAATCGTAATTTGTAGTTAAAGTTTGAATAGAATATGAAAAATGAATCTTAACTCATACAACATTTTACACAACTTATAACATAATTGTTACCATTAAATGAAAAAATAAATAATAAAGAGTAGATTATAGTTTCATTTAAGTGAATTTAAAATTAAGAAATTAGAGAGTACACTCAGAAATTAAGCATAAACTCGATTGTTTTCTTCTATCTGTAGTAAGAATAACAGATAGGCTTAACATCAACAAGATTCATTCTTACTTTAAGTTTGAATTACGGATGATAAAAGAATTAAACTTACCTTCAATGAATCAGACTATCTCCTCCTTTTAATTCTGCATCTTGGTTTAGAACTTTTGCCGGGTGAAAGTATTAATCCAGTATTTGAGGATCGGCACTGACGTTCGCTCACAGAGTTAACATGCAGACTGAGTAGCCGGCTCTCTTCTTCAGTCGCCCAATAGTTATGACTCACACAGTTAAAAGCGGTTGAGCAAGTAGGCCTTCTCATTCCCGAGGGCCACGCCTATGGCCGGAAATAGAAATTTGAAGAGGGATTCTACCGCTCAAATGGTCGAAATAACTTCCAAAGAGTTATGTGGATTACCAAGGTAGGTAATTGGCAGTGAGGTATTGCATGGTCACTATTCGAGAACAATTCCGAAGATTTCTAAGATGCTTTCCCAGCTCTCAAAGAGCTATTCAGCCAAGGGTTGGCATTCGGTTTTCACGGGGACTAGACGCCCGTACAAGTACAGAGTCTCGAGCTGAGACCTGACTTCAAAATCACCAATCACGAGAATCGAGATTCGAATCGGAAACAGACTCCGAATTCAATCTCGTCTCAATCTCCTCGTCTCGAGTCTCCATTCTCGGTTCTCTTCCAAACTTCAACATAAAAACCCCTTTGACCATCGCCTCTGAGGCGTGGCCGAAATGTTACGTGTTCGTGATTTGCCCGGTGGTTGATTGTGGTCATCAACCGCACACCTTTGCGTTCTCTCTCCTCTTGTCATTCGCAGAGGGCTGAACTTCAAAGGGCCGCTTTGTCGGCAAGTCAAAATGACGCCTCGACTCGGGTGGTCCGACGGGCGCCTGTGCTTCCAAGAAGTTGCGTCAACCGGGACGTGATTTACGACCCCAGCTAACGTCGCGACCTCCTTTCTCTTCTCGCTTTCGGCGACTTCGTTGGGGGTCTG
Organism: Araneus ventricosus; assembly: GCA_013235015.1. NCBI lineage: Eukaryota > Metazoa > Arthropoda > Arachnida > Araneae > Araneidae > Araneus > Araneus ventricosus. The sequence goes on along the minus strand of BGPR01001829.1, from coordinate 139,626 downwards.
GTCTCATGGGCTCCGTTGACCCAACAATATAGATTCGCATAAAGGGCACACCCTCCGTCGTGGCTCTCTTTGATTCAATATAAATGCCCTCGCTTCAAATTTTATAATTTCAAATGTTTCAGCTTCAGAAGTGTCAAATAAATTATTTAAATCCTGATGTAAACTTACGTTCTTGTTCTCTTTGTGTTTCTGTCTTCCATTTTTGAAGATTGGGCCAATAAGAGTACATCTTCATAATTTTTTCTATATAATGAGGTATCTCGCTTTTAGTAAAACTTGCCTTCTCCCAAAATATCAGGTATTCGCGCACTACTGAATTGGTACTTTCACTGAGGGTCAGTTTAACATCTCAATTGCATTATAAAATTACACCAATAGTACTTGTCGGTTGGATGGGAGTTTCATTACTAATTTCGTGCCACTCGCTACCAATTAAACAGATATTTCGATCACCACTTTTCAAATTAGATGCCATACTTGCACTCATATTTGACTCGGACAGCGTTTCGAGCAAACTGAGGTCGAGTCGCCGACGGAGGATGGAGAGCGGTGCCTGCATTCACAGACATACCACTTCTAACGCAATGCGGCATCTGTTCCCAACCTCCCATTTGAACCAATGAGGTCTCTAATTGCTTATAAGTATAAAAGAAAAAAAAACTAGAAGGCGTGAGAAATGAAATTAAAACATTAAAGAATAAGAGCCACCCTGATAATTACACAATAGAAGGCGCTGCTACACAATACTGTTAGAAGATGACCATGAAAGTTGTATCTCAGTTTCTATTTAGTAGAAATGCACCAAATTTGTATATAATGCACAATATGGGAGAACACAACTGCTTTACTTAAATTAATTAAATATAATGATATAAAAGAATGTTTTTCGATAATCGCTTCTTAGTAGTAGTGGGTCAACATACCCCGCAGTCGGATCAGGTTGGCCCAAACGACTTCATGTCAGTTTCAGGTTCTAAATGAAAACTGATAGTTAATATATTCAAATTTTATTATGGCGAATTCTTTCTGAAGATACACTAATAGTGCCGGCTTAATTTGTTTTAAAATTTTGAATTCCCTTACAAAAAAATTCTTAGAAGAAGAATCAGGCCTACTACCCCCAGTCTATCATACCACCCCTAAGTAAAATATCCATTCCTAGAAACTTATGCTCTGTTACTGGAGGAATTGAAAAGGGTATTGTATGTTACGCGCTGCTGCCGCGTAAACAAAGAATGAATTCGATTAAATATAGTAATCAGATGATACTCTATGTTCATCCTAACAGATTACAAAGAAACATCATGATTCTAGATAATGTTGTACCAAATGTTGTTACATTGTAATCAGATGTAGAATTTGAAGTAAATCAGAATCAAGCACAGAATATCCCAATCGTGAAGAGATAGTCTTTTATCAGCATGATTTTAGATCACACTTGTCTTTGGCCAACAAGTGGAAATTGTTAGAGCTTTATTGGGATGTCTTATCCACCCTCCATTCAGCCCTGACTTGAAAACTTTGAAATGCCAGTTGTTCCGCTCGTTGCATAATTTGTTAAAGGTGGGAAATTTTAAATCCTTGAAGCTCTGCAAACAGCACCTGAGGAAATTATAAGCGATACTTGAAGGACATTCTACGAGAGCAGAATAATGAAACTTCCCAAAAGATGGTAAATAGTTATGAAATAAAATGGTGTATATACTGTTGTATAAACTTCATTGCTAGTACAACAGAAATTCTTTTCAATTTAAACCCAAAATTCGCAGAGACTTTCCCAAAAACCTAATAAATTTGACCGAATGCAGCTGGAAGAGCGTTTCGGATTTTGCTGGTTAACTATTTTGAAGACAATTTGATTTTCCACTTCTCCAGTATTTCAGTTAGTTCTTGTAACTCACCATTGAAGTCAACTTATATTAATTTTTCGGTTCTTTCCATATATGTGGTTATTTTTTATGTAAGTCTTCACAAATTTGTGTTCTTTTAGACTTGTCCTATCTTCTTTATAACTCTTAAACGGTGTAGAACGGTAAATATAGAACAGTCTGGCTATGGTATTCAGTGCTTCACATGGAAGCAATTGAAAGAGTATTATATAAGATAAAAAAACCATTAGAACTAATTAAATACTTTCAAACCCTCTCAGTCAACTGCTGAAGTAGAGGTCATTATCCATCTCAGATAGAACTACAATAAAAAAATCGCCCTGTAAATATCATTCAGCTGCCAGCGTGTAGTCCCTAACTTCATAGATATATAATAAATGTAAATTTTATTTTAAAATATCTGACACAGAGGAACAAAATAAACTTGCAAACGGTTTTTTAAACAAACTTGCTTTAATAATTCTAAATTTTTTAAAAATACAAAATTTTTCAACAGTTTCATTCTCATGTACGCATTTGTGCGAATTTATCTTCAAGCAAAACATAATAATTGAAAGATTATTATGTAAGACAAAAAAGTGGGTCCAGCTTTTCTGGCGATATTCAAAAAAATGTGCAAATGCAAAAATTCTAAAATTCACTGAATACAAAGTGTATATCTTTCAGCTGCAAACATGTAATTCCTAAACTTTTTCGACAGAATTTAATGCCTTAGCTATCTTTGAACTCATCCCACTGAATCTTCATGGAATAGAATTATTTGATCCGCTGGGTAATCCGCAAGTGTTTCTTGATATCCACTCCCCATTTACTCCCAGTAATCCAGTAGCTAATGGACATGCAATCAGATCGGGATATGTTTATAACATTGAAGTCCAGCTGGTAAGTAGACATTTGTTTATTTTTAGTTATACAGGTGATGAGAAGAAGAAAAGAAAACACAATGGTTCAGAAATAGTAAACATTAGAAGAAGCATTTACACTCAAATGATTCAGTGACGGAAGTAAGAAGAGGTGAAAATTAAATACCATGTGTCTTTTTGAGCTAAAAGCGTATTCCGAAGTCGGTGTCTGCCTCTTCAGATATTGAAAATGCAATGCTTTACTGGAGTTTGTCTTTTTAGAATTTTAAAAAGTTAAAAACACTTTAGAAAATTTATTATAATGTACGCTAGAAGAAAATGAAATTTCAGCTCTAAGAAACAGTTTCGCTAGATCAACGAAATTTGTGCGCGTTTTTGAAATGCGCGCGAAAAATGACGACTATTTAGATTTCGCGCTGGATGGGTAAGAGTGGCGCTAGTAACTCCTCTATGAACATAAGAATCACGTTTGCTTTAGATACTTGAAATAAACTTCAGGAGAGTTATTTATCTTCTGAAGTGGGCGTTGTGAGCACGATTTCAGCAAGGAATGCCTTTAACTCTCTCACACTGAACCCGGCGGTCCCGGGCGGACTGAAAAAATTCTCCCTAACAAGGACGAAGGCCGGTCTGAGGCGGTTGGCTGCTTTTGAGAAGAGGTGAGTTTCTGAGATCACTTCGGAGATAAGCGCGGTAGGGGGTACAATTATCCTTCCCAACCTCAGCCCATTTCCGTGCCACAGCCATGAAGGGGTGGTGTGGTGGGAGGTTGGGAGAGTACAATTAAATGTCGTATCCTCCCAAAACTGTCCAGTTTTAAAGGGGAAAGAAGAAAGAAGTCGTCTTGAGTTAAGGTGACAAAAAAAGGCAGTATCAGCATCATAATGAGTTTGAACGAGGTCGTCTAATAGGTTATAAGAAGGTGCGTTTTCTTCCCGCGATATTGCATAAAGACTTGGCATGGATGTATTAACTGAGCATGATTGTGTTGGCAGAAGTGATCACGTGAAGGTATTGTTTCAAGAAGATCGAAGTCCGGCATATACGGGTCACTACGGAGAGGATAATCCGTCTTATTCACCACATGGTTGTGGCCCATCGCACTGTACCTGCAGTAGAAATTAGATCTTCAGTTGGTACTTGAGTGACACAGCGAATAATAACAAACCGATTACTTAAGGAATAGCTCCAATCCAGACGCCCTATACTGTTCATGCCCCGAACTCCAAATCACCACCACCTGCGACTTCAGTGGTGTCAAATATGCTAAAGCTCATTGCGGAGCGGAGTGAAAATCCCTTCTATTCTTAGATCAAAGCCGTTTCTGTCTTGGTGCTAGTAATGGCTGTATATTGGTTAGGAGGAGGCCAGGTGAGAACTTTACCAAGCTGGTTGTGGTGTTGACACGCTGAAGCTTCACCACGAATTTTGATCGGAGGAGAAATTTCCAAAGACAGCCAATGATCCAGAAAGAGCACTCTCGTCGTTATCCCACGTACCTTGACAGCAGCAAAAACACGAGGCAAATCCCTCGTGCCCGGCTGCCAACTAGTAGATCCTGTACCAGTTTAATAGTCGGGACTGAAACAAAGTAAAAAACACTGTATGCAAGGTCTTGTCTTAGTGTCCTGCACCTGGGTTACGCACCTTGACAGAACTCCGCCTCGTATCCCTGATACCCATAACTATTAGAGTCATCTCAATGTTGAATGAGTACAAGGCGGATTAGGCCATGAAAACAATCTCGAGAGATTCCACAGCAAAAATTGCATCCCGACCAACTTTATCGAGTATCAAAATTTAAATATTTACAAAATGTGTATAATTTTATTTACAAAAAAAATGGAAAGACTGCTAAAACAGTTTGATAAACAAAGTCACTTTGGATGAAAAATTTGCAATGAAGTGTCTATTATAATTTGTTTGCGGGCTGCTTTACTTATTTAAAACTAACCGCCTTCGGCGACCAACTTGTACGCCGGAAATATACTTTCAATTCAATATTGAATAAATTTATATTCATATTTACCTTAACAACGTAAGAGGATCTTAGTAGATATTTAACCCATTTGTTTTAGTGTCCTTACACCTGTTCTGATTACCCTACTGATAGGGGCACCACGGAATGTGGATGGGTTGCTCAGGTTTCATATGAAGGAACCCGCCCCCCTAGGGTTACAATAATGGTGGGGCTCTCAGTCCCTCCACCAGTGACGTACGTACCTCCTACGGGAGGGGTAGGGCCGTGAGGCTGTGTTGGCCGCTAGGACCCGACCTCAGTACTCGTTTCTATTGCAACGGCTATCATTCAGATTTCCCGTATGCCTAGGCAGGTCGGGGTGACTGTAGACTTATGATTACACCTGTTCTGAACTTTGTCAACATAAATGTCTCTAATGAAGTCAATAACTGACCATGGCATGTAGCATCTAATTGCAAATTGTCAGAGCCAAGTTCACTTTCTTATTCCTCTTGTAAAATATGCATTTGATTTCGACATTGAAACGTCGCAAAGAATTTTATGGCCAGAGGCAAAAAAGATGAACTAAAACACGTTCAAAAAGAATTAAAACATAGAATCATGACCATTATGATGAATTAAAACATGTTGGAAAAGAATGAAAACATAGAACCATAACCATTCAGCGTATTGGATATATTTCTTAATATACGTAATATCTCTGAGAGCGTGGTTTAGAGATTCCATACTGAATTTGATGAAATAAAATATGAAAGCAAAAGGTATTTAAATATTACCTCAAATTTAAACAATGAAAGACAAACACGCAATTAAATATTGCTTTAAACATTGAAAACGATTTGAATTACGTTGCAACAATCAAAAGTATTTTTCTGAATAATGCCAAAAAATATCGATAAAAGCCTGTTAAAATTGGAGAAAGCATTGCACGGCAACTTAATTCATATAATTGAAAATTTAATTTTCCGCACTTTCAAATGCTGTAAAAATGATTTTTGTGCTATAATCTGTGCGGAGGTTATTATTATCTGTGCGGAGGTTATTATTATCTGTGCGGAAACGCAAAATTTTCGCTTAATTTTTAATTAGTTAGAAATCTAATTACTATTGCACAAAAGGGCTCCGAGATGCATATTCAACCCGCCAAAGTATGTCTGTGCCAAATTGCGTAGCTCTAACTCCAGTGGTCTGCCATGTAGAGCGCCAACACACACACACACACATTCTCCTTTATTAAAATTCTAGAGAGAAGACTGGAGATTAAAATTCAACCGTGTTCAATATTAGAGAATATTATGAAAGAATTTTTTTTGAAATAAAGTCCAGTGTGTTAGTTTGTAAGAAATTGTTTTTCAATCATAAACCATACTTAAAATAAAATAAGATTTTTTAAGTATTTATTGCATGTTTCACTCAAGAAATGAAAGTCGATAACATTTTTGTATCATTTTTTTTAAAATTTGGCTTTTAAGAGTTAAATGTGCTGAAGCAACAGCCTTCAGGAACACCTAATACTTATATAATAATTATACAAGAGTAGTATTGTATGTGTTGAACGTAGTATTGGGGTGAGGGCGACAAACCTATTTGATGGACAATCGTTGTCTCCTCCTCCCCTCACATCCTCTCCCCTCCAGAGGATCCTTTCTACTCGTAGTCCATAAACAAAGGGAAAAAAAATTAAAAATGTGTAGTTTTGAAATTTGGCATAGTTGTTGGGGGTAGTGCTCTAAACGAAAACTAAAAGTCCCTGCCGGTGAGGGGTACTGGGGTTTCAAGGGGGCCCTGTAGCAGTAAATGCTCTTCAACGGCTTTGCTGTAAGCATTACTAGTTAACATTCTGTCAAGTGAGTTAGGATTAAAATCTAAACATAACACGCTTTTCAATCCACTTCCTGCCATTGTCTGGTTTATATCTCCCATGTAGGTCATGAGCATTTGAAATCCTTCAAGTCTCACAACAACTGTTTTAAACAGAGGGTCATCCGACATCGAACATACGATTTCTCTATCTGGGACATACAGAGGTTTATCGAATGTCACCAAGCAAATCTTGAAACTTAGATGCCGAATATCTTCAGCAGCGTATTTCAGAGCAGTTTATAATGTGTTGGCGTCGATAGATGGTGGAAATATCAACAGTAGATATTTTACATCCGTGTGTCGATATTTATTGATTCATAAACCGGTTGGATGAAAATCTCCCATTCTGCCATCTCTAGCACTTCGGGAATGTTCTGCTGTGAGGATAGGCATTTACCAGACATCCGCAATATATCTGGGTGGCAAGATGCAAAAGTTTTGGAAGGTTTAGGATTTAGCATGTCCATGTCCTGAACAGAACAACAATTTGCTGCAATGCGCTCGTCTTTAAGTTCTCAGATGCCAGCCATTTCAGAACGCCTAGTTTGCCTAATTCTTCAGCAGTGGGAACAGATTTCAGCTTTTTGCTACTGCCTGCTAGAGGGAGAGCGCAGAATGGTTTAATGCACATGATACCTCCCATGGTTTGGAAAGTATTCAGACCATCCAGAGTGGCAACACTAAAACCTGCGTATTCAACAATATATCGACAGAATATTCCTGCAGGTGTAGGCTGTAGAAAGTGATAGATGGTTGACAGTTCAAATATTTGGGCTTCATAATAAGATGCAGATAATCTCAAACGTTACAGTAAATTAACCAAGGTGTTTGATCCAAACTTTCTGTTAACAAACAGAGCGATACCATGCAGGATAAGATACAAAAAGATCGCGGTCTAATATCACATAGAAGTTTTACGTGTACGAGCTGTGCTGAAAACAATGTGGTCTCCATATTTTTCCTTCCTATTTTGCCTGACTGTGGTTGGTGTTGGTTTTTCTCCAGAAGTCTGTTCCATTAGTTCGCCTACAGAGTACCAGCAATCAATCTTTTCATCTAAAAAACTGTAAAACCCCTCCATTGCATCTGAAGCAACCTTATCCTCAGAATTACAACTCGTATTAATGCATTTTTAGCCGCTAATCGCCTTTCCGGCATTTTGCTACTTATGAGTTTTCTGACACAAATCCTGTGTGTGTACTGAGTCTTAGTGTTCGTGTATATATGTTAACTACATGTTAAAAAATAAAAATCTCGAATGTGAAATGTTGCAAGCTTATATGTGAAACTTGGCATAGATATGCAAATTGATATTATACAGTCTGAAAACACACTCATTTGAAACGTTAATAAAACCGAAACTGAAAGCGTGAGGGGAAAAGAGCAGGAATGAGTAGAATGGTTCTTGTAGAGGGAAACGGATATTAAGGGAGGAAGAAAGAACGACTATTTATCAAAAAGGTTTCTTGCCACCACCCCACACCATCATTGCAATGTTGAACACATACAATACAACCTTTGTTAATTATTATATAGGCATGAAAGTTTACTGAAACTTATTACTTCAGCACTTTTAATTGATTTTACCTTTACAATAAGGAATTTTAGAAGCATTTACTTTTTCATTCCCCTCTATCTTATTGTAGATAGCTTCTGTAATTAAGCGTGTTTAGATAGACTCCATATTTTTCGAGATATTTAAGAAAAACTGAGAACTATTTAAGAAACTAACATTTTGAAACCCCCCGTAAACCCGCAACCTCTACCGGCGAGACTTTTAGTATGTCCTTTAAGACACTACCCCAAACAACTGAGCCATATTTCCAAACTATAGCATTTATTTTTTCTTCGTTGACTGGACTATAAACTATTATTCAAAATTTCCACTTGCATACTTTAAAAACATATTAAAACAACTCAACTTCAGCTCGTACACACGCGCATATATCACCAGTGTTACACATCAGACTTCCGATCCTTTTAACATGAGAGAAAGAGCGCCTCCTTAGCGAACGCTAATACGCGCCGTGTCAAAGAATGACCCCAAATTTAAATTCAACCCTGCACTGTTAAAAACATTATATTTTTAGTTGGAGAAATAACGCTTTTGAATTTTAGACGTTAAAAATACAGTGCTTAATAAAAATTTAAATCTACTCCATTATTATCCACTAATGAAGCACAGATATCTACAGGGTCCTTTTCTCATTCATCGCATTTAAGGCAAAAGTTTGGTGCGCATTTCTCAATAAATATATTTGTTCAGTCTACAATTTAACTGTATCAGGCTATCGTTCACGGATAACTCCCAACTCTTCACAGGGCTTGTTACATCTTTCCCTGGTTCTTTTGTTCTAGGTAAGTGCTACACAATATTATGACAACGATTACGAATATCCCATCTAAATTTTGTTTTCCTGCACTGTGTGCCATCTTTTAATACAAACCATTCTAAGCTATTCTCTGCTTCGATTCCAGAATCTCCGACCTCTTCTGATTCCGTATCATGTTCGATGAAACTTTCATGAAAAATTAACTTCTGAAACATCTTTAGATCCATTGTCTTTATTGTCAAAGTCTGGATCCTTATCTGTTTCAACTTCAGCAAAAAGTTTATGTAAACGCTAAATTTCTTCTACGTGTGGAGTCGACATTCTACGTGTGGAGTCGGCATTCTACGTGTGGAGTCGGCATTGTGAGAAACAAATAAATACTTCAATTCGGGAAGGAAAAGAAAGAGCTGACCGTATGAGCCGCGCGAAATAACTGGTCTGTGGAACAAACGGAAGAACACGCGGGGTAATATCGTAATAACAGTAAGTAACAAAACGAGTATTAGGGGACGAAAGATTCCGGAAATACTTTCAAAATACTCAGAAAATGCAGAGGGGGTGACTTACTCAGCTACTGATAAGAAAGAAATGAACGGCTGGCTAGTTTTCTAGGAATCGGAGTTTTCCGAGGTCTTCGGGTCATAAAATAACCCCGCGGGTCCTCGCGGGTTGTCTCCGCCTTTTACAATTATAAATTGAATGAGAAGAACCGGGAATAATTTTCATTAAAAGTAAACGCACCTTATCGGAAATTATAAGCAATAAAAATCTGTGACGTGATTCAAAATGGTGTGGATAAAATATCCAACTATTATTCCAGTATATTTACCCAAAAATTTATTTCTTTTATTTTTAACCATGTCATACAGTGTGGGATACGAATTAAGGCCCATGTTGACGTAATGCGCGGACAGATTTTGCGTGTTTGTGGACCCTTGGCATCCTCATTTGTAAGTTTAAATATAGATTTATTACATGCTGAAAGTCCATTAAAAAGTTTGAAAATACTTTTTGTTCCAGAAATAAAGTATGCTATAAGAAGAAATCGGTCAAACACACTCGATTAAAATTTGCGCAATACAGAAATGAGACTAAACCGCGTGGAATCCTCAAAGGACAGTTACAGATGTCTGCCTTTTACAGGATTCTGAAGGAATTTCGAATTCAAAGTTGCTTGTGCTTCAACATCCAGGAGAGTTTCAACATGACAATGCTTACACAAGGTATCTCAGAACTCAAAGTACTAACTTAGGGGGAGGTATAGAACATAGTTTGGAATCCATAATCACATAGGTATGTATGATCGGAAATGCCATCGTTAAGTCATAAAGAGACATAAAGAAACACTCAGAACACATGGCAAAAAGAGTGAAAAGCGGTCTATTAGCCCCCAAAACACATTAATAATTACAAGAATCTCAGAAGGTATTCAAATTTCTCCCAGTGCCACTGATAAACACACGGCATCTCCGCTGAAAGAAGTACCAAGCATTCTCAAATCTGTTTTCCCGGATCATGGCAGACTCGTGCCAACAGGTTCATGTGAAAATCTACTCGAGTTTCATGCACAGTGACCTTCAAGTCAAACCAGAAAAATTAAAGAGGAGATAAATCAGGAGATCCGGGAGGACATGCAACGGGATCACCACTCCCAATCCATCCTCATCCAAACAACTGGTATCCTGCAGCGGTACTGTGAAGAATTCAAGCTCAGACAAGTTCTGATGCACATGAGCAATTATCTGATGGTTTGGTGCGCGCCTCGATCCAAACATTTCCCGTCAGAATTGTTCAGCAGCGCTCCCGTTTCCATTATCCAGGTCATACATGAAGTGAATATTGGCCAACTCGGCGTTCATGAAGCGATGGAGACGTCCTGTTGGCCACTCTCACTCTACATCTACAATAAGGAACCCTACCAAGTGCTGCCTATCCGTTCTTCCGACTATGCATTCCTATGTTATTATGATTCCTATCGAAGTTCTCTACCTCCACTCCAAGTTTGTACTTGGAGTTTCGGGGAACCCTGTGTACTGGATCTGTGAATTGAGAGATGCGTCAAACTTAATGAAAACAGCTCGAAACTCTCGATAGGGCAGACCCTTGGACATCAAGCTATTAAATTTCGTACGCCGTTACTTCTTGAGTGGTAGGCTATCACTTTAAAATTTTTTTAACCTTTAAATTGAATTTAAATTAAAAATTGATTGCAATTTTAAAGATTTTTCTAAATAACTTCGGAGCGTAAAATTAGTTTTTACACCATTTTATGATTCAAAAAATTAACTTATAAGTGCATACAAATTTTTGTCTAATTTGCATAATTTTTTAAAAATAATTTTAAGTTCTATTTTATAATACTTTTCATTGCTTTAGCTACTGCGTTTATGCACGCGCGCATTTTAAGGATGTTAAATACGTGTTTTGTGTGCACGTCAGTGTTGCTATAATTAAGAGCAAATTTTTAAAAGAACACAGAAACAGGCGAATCAAGCTTAAGAATTACCAAATTATCACATTTCGGACAAGTTATTTGAATCTCCAATAATTTTTTTAATAATCGAAATAGTGTTGTGAGGAATCCTAAGTATATACTTAAAAAAATTTAGCAATTTCTGTCACTAGGTCTAACCTTCTTATGACTCCTAAAATTTCGAATTTTTTTAGAAATTAAAATATTCTGGAAAGTCGCCAATTGTTTTTGTCACCAATCGCAATGAAAAATATGTTATTCATATTACTTCTCAAAACTTTATTTCTCAAAAGCTTCTTTGACCATATTGAAACAACGAATTAGCTCTGTGAAGCGGCCTCGATCAGTTTTTAAAAACATTTTCAAACTAATATAGAAATAACACTAAATTCATACAATATTAAATATCAAAAGCTTCTTTTCATTAATGAAATTCCATAACATTTAGAAGAGAGTGGGTTAATTCTGCAAGGACTTACACTGCCCATAAGAGTATTGAAAAACTTTTACAGGAAAGAGCAGAGCACCTGCTACCTCCTCCGTACCAGACCAACTGCCAAGACAACGGTCCTTCAAAGGATGCTAAAAACTTCACCAACTCTAACTCCTATGAGGTAAATCCATTTCAACTCAAGTTATTGACAAAGAACACACATTTTATATATTATTCTACGGATAAGAACTACTTACATGGAAACTACCCTCCAGTTTGTTTATCGAATAGTACATGCAGTTTCTTGTTGTTGTTAAGAAAGTTTTCATTATTGCTGATATATTATCAAATACAATTGGGAAGGATTTAAGCAAGAATGGCGTAGACCAGATTTTTGAAAACAGACATGAACCATAGCGAAAGAATTTACGTGTAATAGAACTCGCATAAATATAATAATGCTTCATAGGAAGGAAAATATCACAGATTTTAAAATCAAAATGAAGTATAAATCTTCCCCTACATATCTGATATCTAAAATATATTCTTCTCTTATTTATCAGATGCATAACACTTACAAGTCCATTTTTATACGAAAATGCTTTTGAAATTCGTGATTAAAGACGTAAGATATGTAATTCTCTCTTAAACTAAATTTTAAACAGAGAAACTACCCTGTTCGTGAAAACATTCAACATTGAGATATTGAAGAATTTCGACATTTATCAAGGTTGTCGGGAATCAGAAAATTAATTTTGCAACAACACTTGCGTTTTTATCTTCCCTTTCTTAATTGAACGCTATTTTTCAAGTACATAACAATCAACCTAGTCTTGATTAAACGTCATTATTTCATGCCTTTTAACATTTCATTGTATCTGAAATCATTTGACGAAACAAATCAGCAAACAAAAGCTTGAATTCCCAGCTGGTATTTCTCTAATTCTTCGTTTCAGGTGTGCCTAGAGATGTGCGAATCGGAATTTTACAAAGCTTTATACAATTGTGATTTGTCAACGACGATGCATTTGTTACCAAATGATTTTTGTCTTCAAGGTAAGAATATGCTCGCTTTAAGTTTTTTATGCTGTAAATTAATGTCTTACATTAATGTAAAAGATGAATCTTACACCTAATGTTCATTAAAAAAAATCAAAATCGCCGTCGTTCTTGATAAAGGTGTGTCCTGTTCTGCACAATATTCAATTCAATACAAATTAATTTTTCAAACTAGTGATAAAAATATAAGAGGATTATTATTGTGTTACAAAACATTATAGTAATAAAAATATTATTAATTTCGAGGTTGTATCAAAATGTTCGAAAATCAGTTTAGTTCAAGTATTAAAATACATTTAAAAAAATTATTTAATTCATCAGGAACCAAGTGAAAATGATTTGGCAGTCATATGTCTTTCAAAAATAATATTGCAAGTATTGTGGATAATATCTTTACAAGTTTCAGAAGGATCATATTTGGTGAGTACTTCAGTCTAAAAATTTGCAAAGCACGCTAAAGTGATAAGTCGCATCCCCAACTTTAAATTCAGAGCACAAACAAACCCTATAAGCACAAGATACCCAACAATATTACTACAATATCTCTACGGTATTATGCGTCATTTCAGAAAAGCAACATAGCGTAGATGCAGTAAAAAACTAAAGGGGAAGTGCTAATACGAAAGAGGAGGTTCTGTGGAAATTGGACTCAAACATACAATTTCCCCACCTCGAAAAGACGACATCATCAGTAGTCCAGCGTGGCACTTGAATTAAAAATCTTGAACTAATTTGAATGATTTATATGTTCAGTTTATAAGTTCAGTTTAGGGCATTATTTTGAGTGAGTCACAATGAATTCTTTACGCATTTTACTTTATATTTATAATAGAAATTTGGTACTAGGCACTATATGAAAGTAAAAACATTATACACGTTGTAGATGATCTTATATGCTTTTCAAAAGAGAATGTTTGGAAGATAGATGTTAAGAATTAAGAAACTTTTTGAAGTGGTAGGCCGTAGAAGCACAAAACACATCTTGTCTTACATCAAATAATTTCCGGAAACTCCCATTTTCCTTCTGAACTTAATAAAGCTAGGTTGAAGACAGTTCATGTTTCGGTTTCTCTAATAAGCTCGTAGTTTTCAGTCTCGTGGCCACACGAGCTAAAACTGCATTGCAACTCTGCAATGCAGTTTTAGCTACTGTAATATTATCCATTTCAGTTATAAATGTTCTTCCTCACTTTAATATGCCAAATGATACAATCACTTAATCGGAAGAGGAAGGTCCCTTTCATAGGCTAACAATATCACTGTTATTAATATGGAAATAAAAGGCATTTTATACTTAATAATTTATAAAGGCTTTTTGGCAATATTATGCCTTGAGAGGTCAAATGCAATTAAAGAAAGATTGATTCGAGCATACCATAGGACTTATTTAGAAATGACAACACCACTGAAAAAAATTATACACACCATGTATTTTTCGATAACATATTAAATTAAATCGAAAAGGAAGAAGCCTTGGCGCCACAACACAGATACGAAATTTGCAAGTGTATTCATATTTCCAATTTGTCAAAATCAGGACATACAGAAATTTAAATTCTAGGATCTTATGGACAACATTTGTCAATATCGTGAGGCCTTGAAATCTAAACTAGAATTGAGCCGTGGCCAATAGCGGCAGACTAGTTTAGAAGGAAACGAGAAAAGAATGAAAGGAGCTGGGCACATTCTGTCTTAAGGAATAATTGTCTTATTTCAAATTGGAGAAAATAAATACTGATACTTACTTAAAAATACTGTGCCTATTTTATTATTCTCTTCTATGTATAACGGAGATGCAATTCAGCATACGGTAAATTTGTTTAGACTTCATCATTATTGAAAGGAATAGAACAAAACTATTTATAATAACTGATAAGTATAAATGGAATCCTTCAGCTTTTCTAAAATTTAAAACTGCAATTTACTTCTCCTATCTGGTTTCACTCTGTATCCAAAACCAATACGCCAGAAACTATTTAAAATCCACCAATAAATTGAATCTAAATATTATTCAGTAACGAAGCATATATATTGATATATTCTTTAGCAAATTTTTTCTCTTCTTTAGAATTTAAAAGAGTTAATATGTCTTTCGAGCGTGAACATGAAATAGAGAAAAGGCGTGCCAGCTGCTTGCAGAACTGTAAACCAGGGTGTCTGTAAGTTGAATTTTATCGTTTTCTACAGTTTATACGGTGTATAATTACGTTCCTTACACTTTTTTCCAGTATAGATATTATAGTACTGAAGATTGTTTGTATTTTTTCATTGTTACGCGTGTTCCACAAGTATAGATAGATGATAAATCTTACCACATTGCTTTAAATTTAAACACTATGTTGTTTTAACGTTGTTGGTTTTTTTCTTGCTGAAAGTTGAACAATAGATACTGAATTGAATTTGGCCGGAGACTGTTCACTTTCATCACATGAGTATGATTTGACTTCATTTTTTGGATAATAAAACTGATTTCTCTCTTTCAATGCAAGGCAGTTTTTATATACAGGGTGCTTTTTCAATTGACTATACACTGAACCCTCTGTAGCTCGATCTATCAGTTGAAATGCCACCAGATTCGGTAGGAGAACTAATGACGATATGGGGAAAAAAGCTTCCTTAAAACATTTAGTTCCACAAATATCGTATGGGGAACATGGAGAGCTGTTTTAGTCTACTTAGGTGAGAATTTGGAAAATTAATAACAAAGAAGAAATAAATTTCAATACAATAGCTCTTTAATGCTCCAAATGAACTGTCCCAAAGTGTTACCGAAATTATATTTCAGTGCGCCATACCAATTTCTTTTATAAAATCACTTCCTCGGCGAGGGCATAGACGTCTTTTAATGTGACTCTTCTCATTATGAAAAATTGCATCCTGTACACAATATTCTCTACATCCATAGTCCCCAGATCTAACTCCTGGTGACTTTTCCTGTGGGGTTATTTAAAGTCCAAGGTCTATCTTGGTGGGATCTCGACGTTGATGACATTAAAAGGTAACATATCAGGGGATGTGCTGTGCTTTCTTGGTCGCATGCGACATGTCGAGACTGTTGTGTACTGGATGCAATGTTTGGTCCATGAGATGGATGGTCAGACTGAAGAGGTCTATGCCCTCGCACAGGAAATACTTTTATTTATGAAGTTCTACGGTGAATTGAAATATCATCTCTGTAGCACTTTTGAGCTGTTCATTTGTTGCATTAAAGCGCTGTTGCATTCAAATTTCTTCTTTCTTATTCATTTATCTAATACTTACTTGTGCAGACTACAACAGCGCCATATTTTCCCCTATCGGAGATTTTCGGAACTAAATTTTTTCGGCAAAATCGTTTTTCCCACGTCGTTGTTAGTTCCCCAACCAAACATGGTGGAATTTCAGTCGATATATCGAGTATAGATTGCTTTGAGTATTGTCAGTTAAAACAAAATGTATTTATATTTAACTTGACCAACTTCATGTTTGTAAATGGAATTTTGTAATGTAATTTACTATCATCCTGATGTACTAGAGGACCGGTTCCCAAAATTTTCACCAAACCTTTTTTGATTAATTTTTTAAAATTTCCAGTACCTCCATTGTCATCATGTGGCCTAAATTCCCTCCCTCCAGCATAAAGAGGAGTTCTTAGTAATAACTCCAAGGGCTAAAGTTAGCTGAAGAGTCTAACGACTCTAATGAACATAATAAAATTTGTAGGTTTGATTTCAGATTTTAGATTTTATTCCATTTTTTAGAACAGTATTATTTTAACATCGAAACGAATGAAAACAGCATTCAACTTATGATGAGAGCTAAGAATTAATCAATTACAAAATAACAATCTATTCCTTCCTTTTCTTATTTCATGAATAGGTTTCAGTCTCGTATAATTTTCACTTCTATTTTTCATACGAACTTGATAAAACGAGATTTTAGAATATTCTGATATTTTATGTTTTCCGCCATTACCAAGATCACTTTAGTTCACCCCTAATTAGTCCCCCGCGTACCTCACGGTTACGCGTACCACAGGTTGGGAACAGCTGTACTAGAGCTTCGAAATTTTGCATATTTGTGTGTTCTTGATTAAAATATATTGCTATAATTGACCGAGGGAAGCGAGGTCTCCGTTTTAACTCAGCCGTTCAGCATTTTGTCTGTCTGGAAATTTATTTATTACACAATCAGGACCAAACGCGTTGTTCGATTTTCTTCGAATTTAACAGAACTTTTCCTCGATGCCACAAAAAACGTTGTATATGTAAAGATTTTTATTTTTTGGACTTCATCTGAAGAGGGTGGTCGATTATCTGATTTCAACGTTTGGGGGAGTCAGTGTCGAGTTTGACACCATAAAAACATCTGAATCTCTTTTGGTAAAGGGTTTTGTAAATACTGATAAAAGCAAGCATTTAATTTCGATTTTATTAATACGATAAAAGCAAATATTAAATGGTATTTTTGTAAATACTGATAAAACAGATATTCGATATGAAATTCTTAATACTGATGAAAGCAAAGATTTTAAATAATTCGTAATCAAAGAGAGAAAGAGAGAGCGTGAGAGAAAATCATAGTCTTTCATGCTGATAGTTGTTTTTTCCAGTTTCGTTCCATCTCATCCTTTTCTGTTATCTTTCCGTGGACGTTTTTTCAAGGATTCTACCAAACAGTTCATGTTATTTAAATTTGAAGAAGATTATCTGCTATTTGTGTAATGTTTTATTTGCGTGTTTATCACAATTTTCATATTGTTGTGATAAAATACTAATCTGATTATTTCATCAAGGTACTTCTTCTAACTTCAGGTGCTTTTGCTACTGTTAATTTTATGATAGTTGACCTCTCCATGAGATCTCTGTTTGAACTCTGTAGTGTTCTGAGCGTGTTAAATAATTAATAAAGTAATTCCATAATCAGAAGGTAAACATCCACCTTTATTCGCCACTCACTTCGTTCTATTCATCTACCCAACTGTTGCCAGATACTACAAAGCCAATCGATGTAAATAGCTTTTCGATCTGTTGCCAGATACTACAGAGTATCCCCCAGTGACAGAGGATATTACGATGGAACGACACAAAAATACAACATATGCTTTAAAAATAGACAACCATAAATGAAAATGAAGACAGAAAAGAGAAAAAAATGTTACAAATAAGTTATGATAAATTTACACAATCATTCCTATAAGACACAAGATGCAATTTTAGAAATATTATAATATGTGCATATATAATCAAGGTTAATAAGTGATATATGTTGACAGTTTGGATGGAAAATGAACTTGTCTACTGGATGTAGTTGTCACAGTTTTATCTGGTGCAGTTTGATTGGCAGACTGATGTTTGTCCGACCGGAAAGTTTCAGGAGAAACAGTTTTTTCTGCCTGTATGATTGGAGTTTTTTCTTTACAAGTTGGAATTAAGTGTGCCGGCTTGACACGGTCTATGGATACAGTTAATGTCCGGCCATTCAGTTCGATGGTAAAGTCTCTGTTCGTTTTAAAACCTTGTGAGGACTTGTATAGGGCTGGCAAAAGGGAGGTTTCACACTGTCAATCCTTAAAAATACATGCGAACAAGTTTTTAAAGACGGATTTACATAAAACTTTGTTTTTCCGTAGGTTGATGTTGCAACTGGATTCATTTCACGCATTTTATTTCGAAGGTGATCAAAAAAGGTATCATTGCATGGAGGAATGATAGATGTTTCAATCATATCACTGGGAAGTTAGAGAGTTGTTCCGTACACCAATTCGGCACAAGATGCTTTGATGTCTTCTTTGACAGCTGTGTGGATTCCCAAGAGAACTATCGGAAGAATTTCCGACCACTGAGTGCTCTCATGTGCTTTTATGGGCGATTTTAAATGACGATGGAATCTCTTCACAATCCCATTTGCGATTGGATGGTACGCTGTGGTGCGGATTCGGTTTGTACCCAACATTTCTGCCTTGATCTGTAGTTATTATCGAAGGGCATCCGAAACGAGATATCCAAGTGTGAAAAATCGCTCCACAAATGGTTTTTGTTCGCATGTCTGCTATTGGAATAGCTTCTGCCATCTTGAGAATCTATCGATCATTGTTAATAAATAGATGCAACAATCAGATGGAGGCAACGGACCAACAATGTCGATGTGTATCTGTTGGAAACGAGCATCAGGCAAACTAAATGTTCCTAATGGAGCTTTTGTGTGGCGCTGAACTTTAGATCGTTGACAAGGTTCACAGCACCGCGCCCATTCTTTTATATTACGTTTCATTTTTGGCCAAACATATCTAGCGCTGATTAGTTTTGTCGTAGCTGCTATTCCAGGATGTGAAATATTATGCAACTTCTCGAAAATTAGTCTTCGAAATGATTCTGGAACTAATGGCCGTGACGAATCAGTTGAAATGTCACATATTAAGTCAGAATTTGTACTTAGGCAAAGTTTGAGTGCAATTTGAAGTGAGGAACTTTTGTCCTGTAGAAGCTTTTGAGTTTCTAGATTATTTTGTTGAGCTTTAGCCAGTTCACTAAAATTCAGAAAAGGGGATTTAGTAATTGAATTCAATTCTATACGTGTAAGCGAGTCTGCTACAACATTTGTAGATCCTTGTACATTCCTGATGTTAGTGGAGTATTGTGATATGAAATCGAGATGACGTAAGTGCCTAGGTGAACGTTTATCTGGGTTTTGCTTGAAGGCATGATTTAATGGTTTTTTATCAGTATAAATTTGGAATTCTCTGCCTTCTAACATGTGTTTAAATTTTTTTATTGCCGAATAAATCGAGAATAGTTCTCTGTCATAAGTTGACCATTTTCATTGGCTTTTGTTAAGTTTCATGGAGAAAAAGGCTATTGGTTCAAATTGCCCCTGTGATAAGTGAGATAAAGTGCCTCCTATAGCAACATCTGAGGCGTCAACCAATGGGCTCAAATGAGCCCCTGGAATGGGATGTCTCAAAAGAGTAGCTTCGGCAACTGCATTTTTCGCGGCAATAAAAGCTTGTTCTGCGTTTTCATTTCATTTGAGTTTTTCAGATGACTTGCAAACACTGGAACGAGATTTCTTTTTGTTAGTATGCCCTTCCAAGAACTGTACTATGGGACCAAGTATATGTGCGGCTTTAGGTATGAAACATCTATAGAAGTTAAACATGCCCAAAAACCTATGCAACTGCGTTAAAGTGTCCGGTTTAGAAAAATCTAGTATACATTTGACTTTATCAGGTAGAGGCTTAATTCCGTTCTCTGACATATTGAAACCTAAAAAATCTATTGTGAATGCACCAAATATGCATTTCGAAACATTTATGCATAGGCCGTATTGATCTAATCTTGCAAATAAGGTTTTTAAATGTTGGTAATGATGTTCAGGATTTTTAGAAGGTATCAGAATATCCTCGACAAAGGCGTAAACACTTGGTAAACCTCGAGTGACTTCATCTATAAAATGTTGAAATGTCGCAGATGCGTTACACAGTCCGAATTGCATTCTTGTACTCTCGAACAAACCAAAAGGAGTACATATTGCCGTTTTGTGGATATCTTCTGTGTGAATGGGAATTTGATGATAGGCTTTTATTAGATCGATTCGACTGAAAATTTTTGATCCATGTAATTCGGCTGTAAAATCAGCGATACAAGGAATGGGGTATTTAACTTTTAATGTTTGAGAATTTAAAGCTCTATAATCCCCAACAGGCCTCCAATCTAAAGTACCTTTCTTGGGAACCATGTGGAATGGGGAAGCATAATTGCTTTTCGAAGGTCGTAAATGTCCTAGATGCATCATATTTTGAAATTCCGATTTGGCGATTTTAAGGCGATCTGGAGCTAGCCTTCGGGGTTTGGCCACCACAGGAGGACCTTTCGTTACAATATCGTGAACAGTAGTATGTTTTACCGGTTGATTTGGATTAGGCAACTTTGTAATAGAAGGAAATTCTTTTAACAGTTTATGATAAATCGTATCATTAGAAATAGAAATCAGAACCGAATGGAGATCAGCATACTTTAAATGGCCTACTGATTGTAATTTTGTTTTCGTATCTCTAAGACATTTGTTCCAGAGATCTGGTACCAATTCAAAATAATGGACGAAATCCGCTCCAAGAACAGGTATGCTTACGTCGGCAATCAGAAAAGTCCATAAAAGGTCTCTTCTTAAATTGAAATTAAAGGATAATGTTTTCTGTCCATATACATTAATAGTAGAAGAATTTGCAGAGAAAAGGGTTTGTTGCGAAGAGTTTCTTTTTTGATAGGTATTAGGAGGGATTAAAGACACGTCAGAACCGGTGTCGACCAGAAAGGAGATATTTGATATCCGGTCTCGAATGAACAGGCGACATGTTGTCTGTGGCAAAGAACATGTCGCGTCTATTCTTCGCCATTTTCGTTTCCCTGAAAATTGCAAGGCGAAGCACATTTTTCAGGTTTACAGTTTTTTCCGAAACGTCGATGATACCACCAAATAGACGAATTTCGATTTTGACTATTCCCTCTCGATCTTTGATTACTTCTGTTTCTGCGAAAAGGAGAACGACTACGAAAAAACTCGAGCTTATCAATTCGTGTATTTAATTTGTCTATTTCGGAAAGTAGTTTTTCCTCCATGGAATTCGAATTGTTTTTATTTACAGCATGGATTTCCATGGGAACAGGTGTAACTTCTAAATTCCTATCTGAAATTTCAACTGCTTTATCTAATGTTAGGTCTGCAACAACTGCTAAGATAGTTTGTACCGATATTGGCAAACGCTGCAAAAAAAAATTCTAACATAAATGTTTCTGGTACCCTCAACGTTTCTGCACGACGTTTCATGTTTCTTAACAACTCGGAAGGTTTCCTAGTACCTAACTCTTCACCCGATAGAAGCTGACGAATCTCCTGTTGTGAATATTCCCCTGACCTATTTATAAGTTCCGTTTTCAAATGAGTATAAGGATATGTGGCATCAGGATTCATCAAAATATCGCGCACAAGTGACGCAACCTCTGGAGGTAAATGTGAAACAACATAATTAAATTTAGTCACAGGTTCTGTAATGGGTTTTGGAACAGCTAATTTAAACGTGCTTTCGCACATAATAAACCAGAGTGCAGGATCCGATCTATTGTAGACAGGTATTTGAACTGCACCTACCTCTGACATTGTGCAAGTGATCCTTTAAATCCAGGAGAGTAGACAGACACTGCGACGAATTCTCAAAAAGAATTAATCCGAAAGTGAAATCATATCTAGAAACGGAAGCGTTTAGATGCGTACGAATTCTTTAAAAACAACAGTCCAAATGTGCATCATTTTAGTCGAAAATAGTCCGCCAGGTCATCACTGTAGTCTTTTGAGCGTGTTAAATAATTAATAAAGTAATTCCATGATTAGAAGGTAAACACACACCTTTATTCGCCGCTCACTTCGTTCTACTCATCTACCCAACTGTTGCCAGATACTACAAAGCCAATCGATGTAAATAGCTTTTCAATCTGTTGCCAGATACTACAAAGCCAATCGATGTAAATAGCTTTTCAATCTGTTGCCAGATACTACAACTCCATTCAGCATTTCGTCTGTCTGTAAATTTGTTTGTCATGCAGTCACCACAAACGCTTTGTTCAATTTTCTTCGAATTTGACACTGCGGTTTCTTGAGGTCATTCGAAACGACATATATGTAGGAATTTTTTTCATGCCATTTCTAGATGGTTACCGTCTTAATGATTTCAAAGTGTCTTTGACACAATGGCAAGTTTGAAAGCATGAAAACATTTGATTACTTTTGGTATAGTTTAGTTACATTAACGCCCCATTTTAAAGCATCACGACGGCTATTCTGGGACGGACCTCATAGTTTTGAGCCGCGGCCAGATGACGAGAACGAGACCTGAGCTGGCATCCCACTCTCCAAACTTCCGCATCAGCGGTTTTTGGGTCTAGAAAACTCCGGCCTCGTAGCCTTTACCTAACCACTAGGCCACAGCGGCCACTCAATTTAAGTATTGGCGCTATACTTAATTGTAATTTTGTTGATATTAATAACAGCAGACATTTAATTTTAAATCTGTTCATACTGAAAAATGCAGATATATTTTTGTAATTTTGTTAATATTGATAAAAACAGACTTATAATTATATATTTTTAATAATGTTAAAAGCAAGTATTTAATTGCAATTTTCTTAAAATTTATAAAAACAAAGATTTGTGTAAATAAATTGAATTGAAAAAAATGTGTGTGAGAGAGAGACATATGATGATAGTATTCTATTTTGAGAGTTGCTTCTTCCTGTTTATTTCCCTCTAATCGTTCATTTCTCATTTTTTTAAGTATATTTTTTAACGTTTCTAAATAAACGATTCATGTTAGTGAAAAATTTTAAGATTGCATCCACTCTCGAGCCTAACATATTCTACAACCATTGTCCAGAATATTTTTTATGTAACTTTATTTCATAGTTAACGTATTTGTTTTTATAAATACAGGGAGTAAATTTTATGTATAATATAGATGTGCAATATTGTACATTGATTGGTTTAAGAGTGCAGATATAACTTTGTAAGATAATGTATTCGTTGGGACAAAGAAAGTACCTGCTTGAGATACAAATTATTATATCTGTTATTCTGGAAACAAAGTTGTCTTCAAAATGAATGACAACGTTGGTTAAGAGTTTAAAGACAGCGTTTAAGAACATATATTTTTTGTGCGGGAGGAACGAGGTCTACTGTTCTGAGAACTACAAGTATTTCATATCTAAATTAGCTAATAATGGAATAAGTTAAGATTCCAAACATCTATAATAGTAAATCAAAGTTTAGGACTTAATGTACACAATAATTAAAATAATAAAATCCTACTTTCTTGTATACTAATAAAAATGTATTGTTTAAGAATATTATTTACGTTGATCTTTCAGTTTTGGTGGTTTCCTGATCACCATCGCACACAGAAGTGGCTCGTGAATAGGGAATGCGGTTCTGCATCACCCCCAACTTTTTCCATTGTATTAATTTAAACAATTTATTTTATTTTTATTTATATTTAAATCTATCAACAATGTAACTATATTTCACATTAATCCATTTCGATCTTCAAATGGAACGCCAGGGAAATCTGAGGCAGCAAACGAAGTTCCCTATATTATTTTTCACGAAGTGAGGATTTTGCGCAAAGGAAAAAGTAGCTTCTGAAACGAAAACTACGAATCCTTCCAACACCGAATTCCGCCTGCGTGAATGCGCAGTTGCATATTGCTAGCTTTTTCTGTCTTTTCCAACCTTGTTTTTGTGCTGAAAGAATGCCGTCGAAATCGGTTATTCGAAGTCGAGCTTTAAAGTTTTTCCTTCGCGGAAGATTTTTTCTGTCAGCCAAAACTTTGGAAATAAATGCGGAAATGAAGGATAATTAAGCAATAAAATTTTAATAGAAAAACTTTTAATACTATTTATGGATATAAATTTGAATAAAAATTTTGTAACCAATGGAATTTTTCGATAATTTTTAGTTATAATAGCTGATGAAATAGAAACGAAAAATTTTCCTTAATATAAATAAATGTTCAAAACTCTTGTGGTTCGAATATTCTGTACCATCATATTTGGGATTATGATTCAAAGTTTAAGAAGTATCGATTACAAATGAAACACGGTTCGTTTCAAGGAAAAGAATTTCTTAAAGAATTTTGAGAAGTATATTTCCATTTTAAAATATCACAATCCACCTTTTGATAGATGTAATAGAACAAATTAATCATTTTTTTCTTCCGTATAATTCCAGTTAGTACATACTATATCAGAACTTGAACTCTGTTTCTGACATTATAGCAACACAATACACTTTATCAAAGATTTTTTAGAGTGAGTAATATTAAAATTAATGAATTTTTCAGAATATATTCCTAAATTGATTCTGATAAAAAAAAAAGTTCATTTTAGCGCGCACCATTATTTTAAAATTTCAAAAATAATTTTTTAAGTGAAAAAAGATTTTATATACTTTATATTTAATAACTTTTGGTTATTCCCAGTGATTTTTATTTCTTGCATTATTGGAAAAAAATTAGCATGAAATTGAAGATCTGACTCATTTTTAAATTTTAATAATTATTTTCGCAGCTAAACCTGAAAAAAATGAAAATTCTAAAAATATTAACTTTGACATATTTAACAAAATAACTATAAATCTTAGACCTAAATCCATACTAATTAGTCTAGTGCATATATATGAAAGCATCTACAAAATATTTGAAGACTCCCTCTTAAACAGAAAAAAAGCCTTAGGGAATAGAAAACAATTGAATCGGCAAAAATAAAGTCTTAGAAAATGCATTCAATGTATGTAAAGGCATAAAACGAAAACTAATAATGCTTGTAAAGATTTAATTTTTTAATATGTTATTTCTTAACTTCTGAAATACGCAAAAACACTATAATAACTCAATATGATTGAATATATTTTTTTCTTATTAAAAATATTATGTTATTACTCTGTCATCTCTTCAGAACATTATGTCCCTTAGCAACTCGAGAACGTTTTGGTGTGGCATCTTTTGAAGAGAAAAATGACTAGAAAACAAAAATTATTAAAATGTAAAGTTTCTCTGTTGTTCCTGCTACAAGAATCACCCAACTTTAGGACAAAACATTTATTGACGCATACAGGGACATATAGAAGAGAGCATTACAACTATGCACACAGCGAAGCACACAGCAAGTTTCATCGTTATGACTCGAAGAAGGAATGCGTTAAGTAAAAAGCGGCAGGCGCTGATTCACACAGATAGTTCATGCGCGCAAGAAAAATAGTTCGCTCGCCTCAACCCAACACACCCCTCCTGCGAGTGATACATTTTTTCAACAAAACAAATATTACAAGACATATAGAACACATAAATATACATATAAAGTTAAGACGTTAATGAAATATTTTTTACAGTATAGTTCAATTTCTCTTCGTTTACGGCCTTTGTTAGAAAATCAGCAATTAACAATTCAGTTTGAATATATTTCAATTCAATTACATTGCCTTCCAATAAATCCTTCACAAAGTGAAAACGCAAGTTCATGTGTCTTGATTTATTCGAAGAGCGAGTGCCTTTAATCCACTGAATTGCTGCTTGACTATCTGAATTTAAAATTACAGTAGAATTTATAAATTGTTTGCACTTTAGCTCGGTTAATAAATTTACAATCCAAATAATGTCTTTACAAATTTCAGAAATTGCAAATAACTCTGCTTCACATGTTGAGAGACTAACACTTTTTTGCTTATGACATTTCCAAGAAATTAATGAATTACCTAATAAAATTACACCGCCAGAAAATGATTTGCCATTTTCTGCATTTATCCAACTGGCATCAGAGTTAGCATTCACGAAGCCAAAATTGTTATCATAAAACAATTTTTTATCTTTTGTACCCATCAAATACCTTAACACTCTTTTAGCCAAAATGTAATGTCTTTTTTCTGGTTTATGATTAAATTGCGACAAATAACATGTCACAAATGATATATCAGGTCGCGTTCTATTAGCTAAATATAACAGCTCACCAATTAATTCCTGATACATAGTAATATCAATCAGTTCATTTGTAGGCGGGAAACTCTTATCTTCCCCTTTTACAATTGGAGTTTTAACACTTTTACATTCATTTAAATTATATTTAACCAGTAATGATTCAATATATTCAGACTGTGATAAACTAATACCATTTTTATGTTTTACAATTTCCATACCTAAAAACTTAGATGTTTTGTTTTCATGCACTTCAAAAACACTTTTAATGCTATTTACAATATCTTGATACATTTCATCATTATTACAAAAAATAGCCAAATCATCCACATACATACATAATAAAAGCATATTTTGACCATCAGACTTAATGAACACACAATTGTCAGAAGCCAATTGCGTTAATCCAAATTTTTCTAATTCACTTTTTATTTTCATATACCAATTTCTCCCTGATTGTGGTAAACCATAAATACTCCTTTTTAATTTACAAACTTTTCCATCTCCAACCAGTCTCTCGAAGCCAGGCGGAGGCAACATGTACACAGTTTCTTCTATATCACTGTATAAATATGCAGTCTTTACATCAAAGAACCTAACCATTAAATTCAATTTAGATGCAAGTGCAATTAATAATCTGAAGGATTCTATATTTACGACTGGTGAATACGATTCTAAATAATCTTTATTTTTTATTTGATTGAATCCAGCTGCTACAAGCCTTGCTTTATATTTTGTTTCCCCATTATCACTTTGTTTCAAGGAATACACCCATTTACTTTTTACTAATTTAGTTTTTGCCGGTCTGTCTACAATTTCCCAAACTTTGTGTTTATTTAATGAATCCAATTCATTTTTCATAGCAAATTCCCAAATCTGCCAATCGGCACTATTTTTAGCTTCTAAATAAGAATTAGGCACATTACAAGCTAAATTAGTTGACATCTGTTTGGCTTTGAGCCTTTCCGAACGTCTTACAGGGATTTGATTTACACCATTATTCATTTGATCAACTGGAGTTTCGATTTCATCACTTACGGTGTTTGTTGCATCATCCGGCGTTTTTTCGTTTGCTGCTGGCTCAGCAGAAATTTCCAAGTGATTTACCTTTGTTTTGTGATCGAACTCGTTTATATCTTGAGTGGATTCAAACAATGAATCAATATTCCATGTTTCAACTTTCGTTTTTCCCAAATAAGTACTACCTTTCAAAGATTCATTGAATTTAATTGATCTTTCCTCAATTATTTTTCGGTTTTTGATATCATAAATTCGATAACCTCTCCTATCTCTAGCATATCCTAGCATAATACCACGTCTTCCCGGAACATCAAATTTATTCCTCATTATTTTCGGAACGTGAAAATAAGCTACACAACCAAATTTTTTAAGATAATTTAGTTTCGGTTTTTTACCTATCCAAGTTTCAAGTGGAATTTTTTCTTTCCCTTTACGTGGTGTTACATTAGACACCTGAGTACTGAAATTAATAGCTTCGGCCCAAAATTTTAATGGAAGTTCACTTTCATACAATAAAGATCTAGCTCTTTCTAGAAGAATACGGTTCGCTCTTTCAGCTTTACCGTTACTTTCACTATTATATGGAATAGTTTTTTCGTGAAATATCCCCGAATTAGCAAGATAAGTATCAAGTTGCTCATTTACAAATTCTAAACCATTATCGGTTCTCAATTTTTTAATTCTTTTATCAGTTAAATTTTCATACTTAGTTTTGAATTGAGAAAATATGTCAAACGCTTCATTTTTATTTTTCAAAAAATAAGTAAAATACATCCCAGAAAAATCATCCACCAACACCATAAAATATTTTGCACCACCATACGACTCAGGCTGGATTGGACCACACAAGTCAGCATGAATCAATTCAAGAATTTCAGAACTTTGATTTACATCAATATTAGGATGAGTTTTCCTGGTTATTTTACTTATGTCACAAGTTTCACATTTAAAATCATTTACATCATCAATATCAATATAGTCTTTCATTTTAAGCATATACTTAGCATTTAAATGACATAATCTGCTATGCCAAATATAATAATTACTATTAGACAGATTAGAAAAATAACACTCAGAATTATACAATGGCTCAAAATATAATTCCAATCTGCCATTATTTTTAAATGCTTTAGTAATCAATTTATTACTTTTATCATATATCAATACACAATTATTATCTGACTTAATTTTATAACCTTTATTCATTAAACATATTACAGACAACAAATTGCATCTTAATTGGGGGACATAACTAACATTTTCGATAGTTACATTTAAAGGATTACCAAACTTTGTACTTACAGTTTTGGCTTTTACGGTTCCCAACCCTTCACATATAATTTTCGAATCTTTACCTGCTAGATAAATGTCTTTTCTCTCAGGAAATATTTTTTCAAACCATACACGGTCTTTGGCCATGTGACATGTAGCTCCACTGTCCAATATCCAAATGTTTTCACATAAACTTTCTTCATTTGGAGAAGCTGTAAACACG
>BGPR01001829.1:0-110624 GCA_013235015.1 Araneus ventricosus | reverse complement strand
ACGATGCACCTTTCTCCTTCGACTGGTTGTGGTACTTTCCTTTTGATTTCGGTAAAAGCAATCCTTGGCAACGTGATTTGGTCGTCTGCAGACGTAACAAAGTCTCATACCGGAATTTTTGGACTTTCTAGAATAAAATACATCAGCGCTTCTTCCTTCGGCGCGAGTACTTGAAGGCGAATTAAAGCTTGTTTCTTCTTCACGGAGGATTTCAAGTACTTCATCTATAGACTTGTCACGTTGAGTTTTCAATATGTCTCGTACTTTAGCAAATTTACCTTTCAAACCACGAACAGTATAATAGACAAGCTCCCGAGGTGAGACATCTAATCCTAGTGAATGGCACTTAGTAGCTATACCTCTTGCTCTAGCTATATAATCATTCGCCAATTCGTTGCTGTTTATTTGAAGATTTTTGAGCTCGTTACCCGCATCAATTTTACGGTCTTCTGTCTGACCAGTAAATGTAAACTTTATTTTGTCCCACAAAATTTTGGCATTATTTTCTGCAGCGAACTGTAAGGCCTGTTCGTCTGAAAGCGACAACTTAATATAAGCCACTGCATCAGAATTCTTTTGCTCCTATTCTAATGCATCCTTTTCACTTAGACCTTTTGGTTTCATTTGCATCGTCACAGAGTCCAGCCGTTTTAAACTCAAGGCTGCTTGCATTTTCAATGACCAAATAAAATAGTTGGTACCAGTAAGCTCAGGAACACTTATTCTGTTTTAACAGTTCGTTATCACACAGTTCTATGTTGAATCAACTATTTAATCAACCGCGTCCTGCTACCATTTTGTTGTTCCTGCTACAAGAATCACCCAACTTTAGGACAAAACATTTATTGACGCATACAGGGACATATAGAAGAGAGCATTACAACTATGCACACAGCGAAGCACACAGCAAGTTTCATCGTTATGACTCGAAGAAGGAATGCGTTAAGTAAAAAGCGGCAGGCGCTGATTCACACAGATAGTTCATGCGCGCAAGAAAAATAGTTCGCTCGCCTCAACCCAACATTCTCAATAAAAAACACTTTGTTCAAAAACTAATACCTGTCTTAAGAAAATCCTTTTTCTGAATATTAGTTTGGTAGTAAAGAGAACTCAAAAAGAATGCAGAACATAAAAGAACAGAAACTATTTGAATAGTGGAAGTTGAGCTTGATAACCTTTTCTAACAAGGAATAGATTTAATCAAAAAATATTTTTAATTAATTAATTTTAAGAATGGTTAAATGCTTCAAAATCAAACTGAAACCAACCATTCTCCCTGATATTTCAAATTTTGGGAATGGTAACACTCAGAAAACTTCAAATATCTCTAAAATTTTTTGGATATCAGATCTAAAATTTGATACAAGCTTTCCAACCATATGAGCCACCGTAAAATGAAAAAGAAAAACAATATTTTGCCATTTTTAGGGTACTGTGTAGATTTAAAATAGAATAAAATATTTTCTGAATCACACAATTTGAATTGGGATAGGTCACAAGTAGATAATTTGATTTTCAATAGATAAAACATTTTTCAATCGTTATACAAGCATCATGGTTATCGTTTTTGATCTTTCCATAGAAACAAAGCACGAAGAATGGATTTTATTTTTAAGTAATTTTTGATGAAACTAATAAATAGCATTCGCTTATCTTATTTTTATATTAGTTACATCATAACATATTTCCTTCTCAATTAATAAGAAAATTATTTGATTTCTGTACTATATTGTCACTTTTTTGCTTAGCCGCAGGTGTGTGAATCTTTATAAGTGAAGTAAGGAATGCAGTAAACGGAACTGAGAAAAAAATTTCGAGATTATTTTTTCATAAAATTAATTTATTAAAATACCATATACTCTCCATTATCCGTGCGCAGTTTATCCGGTTTGCGGATTATCCGTGCTCATTCCGAACTCAGAAAAAAATTTAAAGAGAAACATTTTCACGCTTATCACGCATGTAAAATCGATGTTGATGTTCGATCCAGAGATTCATTCCTTTAAACTAGTGAGCCGTGACGGCGGAGGCTAAAGAGCAGATTTTTTTCTTCCTCCACGTGCAATCTCTACCGGTTCAACCCCTAATTTTCCGAGAAATGAATCATCCACTTCCTGCTAGCTCATTCTCGTACGCACACGCTTCTGTCTGACACATCATTCTTTAACTTTTTCATCTTCTTTCACTTTCGCACGTGTTCCTTTAATTTTTGAGTTTTGTTTATCGTCAGTTAGTTGCGTGAAATTTTTTTATGGTGAAAATGAGTGGTGTGAAATGAAAACGAAACGTTTTAAATGTTAAAAAAAATTGGAAATCCTTCAAAAACTTGATAATGTAGAATCGGCTAGTACTGATGCAGAAGATGTACTAAATGAAGGAAATACAATTTCTCATTCTGCTGCTCTACAATGTGTGGAAGCTTTGTTAGATTATATGGGACAAAGAGGATTTGATTACGGTGACATTACTGCGGTTCGTAAAATATATGTCGATATACGACAAGAGATGAACAAACAGCAGAAGCAAAAACGCATTATCAGATTTTTTTAAACAGTACATGTTAAAAGGAAAATTTCTATTTTGATGTTATACAGCATGCAAACGTAAGTAATTTTTATATTTTTGTACTGATATAGATTTTTTCTTTAATAAAAAGGAGTTTTCTGACTATCCGTGTTTTCCTATTGTCCGTGCCATCCCTCCCGGTGATTAACCCGGATAATCCGGAGTGCACTGTACTTATCTATTTGTGGGAGAAGTGATATGTGTTTATTCATGAAATATACAAAACTCTGAAAGTAAATGAAAAAAGACAAAAAAATTTAAGCGGTACAAATATGTATCACTGCGCAGTGACGGATTGAAAGTTACAACACTCCCAAGATCACATAGCACGAGCCGCAACTGATGGTAAATATTAAATCACGTTAATAATACCATTTAGGCGAAAGAAAAGAAAACGTTGCTTCATACCTCCAATACTTTAGCGCATTTCGTAATAGCGGTCACGAAAAACAGCTCAGTTAATCTAATTCATGAAGGGTCTTAAGTGTCATTGTTTGATTTGTGATTCATGAGAAAGTAAAATGGACCAGGACACCATTCCGGACACTATTGTGTTTTTTAAGTAATTCCTAGTTTCAGGCAACTAAAATGAAATAAAAATTTAATTTTTTCCAGAAAATGAAGGGCGAGACTGGCCCCCTCTCTTTCCCGCGTCACCGACACCGAGGAAAAGAAGCAAATGGAACTATTTTGTTGGGAATTAATTACAGAAATTCTGTGTATAATGAAATGCTCCGAAAGACCAAATGATCTATATTATATAAAACGCTTATGCGTGGCCTCAAAAAAATGATCTTTATTTCTTTCTCCCAGTTGGCAACGATCAGTTTGTTTACCAATCTCAACCCTGACGCCAAGAATTTCGCTAACCGAGCTAATCGCTTACGGATTACAGGAGAAGTCGTTACTCTTTTTTGAATTTATTTATTTAAAATTAACTCTTTGCGAAGTTTTGAATAAAATTTGCGTAGAAGAGAGCAGCGTGCAAGGGAATCCCTGGATGAAAGATTTCAGCGAAGATCGGCCAGAAAGCCGCCGATAGGCTTAGGGAGCCAGAGTCTTTTTATTGTGATACTAATTGTGTGCACTATTTACTATGCGTAAAAATAAAAATTACAGAATAAAGACCAGAGAACTAATTATACATCAGAAAAGTTCTCTTGCACACTGCTCTCGGAGAATGATTAAAGTTGCATACTGTTTGCAACGTATATATATAGAGAGAAATTAGATTTTTTTGCCACCGTGTTTGTACGGACTGTTTTAGCACATATATATTTACACTGGAAGAGAATTACCACATGCTGCTAATGGTGAATGATAATGTTGCATACTTTTTGCTTTTCTGTGTAATATTTCATAAAAAAGACTGCATATTTAAAATTTTGCTTAAAAAGCAAGGATTTTTGAAATTTTTGAGAAAAAAGCTATCTTATCAATTATAAAAGGCTAAAAGTAAATAATTATTATGGGTTTTAAATTTGAATAGTTAATATGAACATGTTTCAAGCCACTATTTTCTTTAAACTGTCCCTTTTTAGCTAAAAGGTTCCAAGATGGTTTACATCTTTCTACGACAAGATACAATCAAGAATTTTCTGAGATTTAAAACTCAAATGACTGCACTGAGAAACACACTATATTTTTCTTGATTAAATAATTGTTGAAATAAGCATGTATACATGTGGGAAAGCTTTTCTGAATTACACTCCATTGCAAAGAGGGCATATTTGAAATTTTGGTGGAAAAAGCAATTTTTAAAAATTTATTTTGAAGATTTGGAAAAGGCTATCTTATCAGTTTTAAACTTACAATTTTAGTGGAATGAAGTTATGTTGAAATAAATTTTTGAATAAATACTAAAAAGTGTATGTCAAGAAGTTTTAAATTTCTGATTGATGAAAATAATTTTGATTTTTAATCATCTTTGGATTATAAATATTACCTTTCAAATTTCTTTCTAACATTTACATATATATCTGTGCTACCAGAAGATTTTAATTGTAGAAACTGATGAAAAATTAATTAATGGAGTTCGTGCAATTTCAAATAATTTAAATTTACTTTTATTAATTAATGTACTTATAATTTCCCAATACTCGCAGAAACGGATAATTACGGCAAGCGTGTGAAGCGAGGTGTTTTCACATAGTGATCCCGAAAGAATCACGTGATTCTTTGGTGTCGGTGAGCGGAGCGGGCAGGGGGTGTTATATATATATAAAGATTTTATAACAACTGTGCTAGGACACCCATTGTCTTCATGTAGCGAGCGAAGCGAGCAGGGTTTGCGTAGCAAGCCCCGGAGGATTGCAGCGCAATCCTCCTGGGGGTTGGCGAGCTTTAGCGAGCAGGGGGCAGAGCCCCCTAGTAGGGAATAATATATTGATATCGACATCGTCTAGTGGGTGTACGATGAATGTAGTCTAACAAACTGGATAACGGAAAATGACGCTTTACTGCACGAATATTCCAGAAAACACGAAGAACAGGGAACAGCACGAAAAACACTTGTGTAAATTAACAACACAAATAGACAGAAAATCAGTTATTAAATAACAGTAACATGAGTATCAAGAGCGCTCAGTGTCCAACCTCTTACCAGCTCGCAATACGAACAAAACTCCAAAGAGATAAACTCGTTTCAGCACCTCGGGTATATATACATTTCCGACAGGCCGTGACGTCGCTTGGAATTTTCCAGAAAAATCTCCATATCTCTGTTTCTAAGAGAAATAGAGCCAAAATTCTTTTATTTTCTAACACTTTCATTTTGTTTCCAAATTTGCCTACAAGCAGCCAAGTGGTCTTCAAGGTCGGGGTTTATTGGCTTGGAAACCATTCAGAATCGTTGTGAACCTCCCTTTTCGAATATAAAACTAACATGGTATAATTTATAATTTATAAATTATGTAATAACTATATGGTCAGATACAAAGTTTATATTTTGAATTTTTAAACTAGAATGAATATTATATTTCAGGTACTAATGCCTCCAATCTCTTCTTCTTTGCCTATGCTTCCTTACTTTTCTTTGATACCTAAAATTTGCAAATAGCCGAATGAGTGATATATGTTTCGTTTATGTGTTTACCACATAGAAGTCATTGCGGATATTCAGAGGCCCGCCTACAGACATTTCACAGCCTAAATGTTTTAAGTAATAAATACCACGGTATAATCTAATAAATATGTTTATAAATTTGAATTAAAAATTTTTCATAATTTTGAAATATTAAAATAAAAAAGAAAAAATAATAAAAAAAAAATTAAAAGAGGACATTTTGACAAACTTTTTATAATCTTTAAGTAATAAGCGATAAAACAAAATAGAAACCATAATAATTCATCGTTATTCTTTGAAGATGATAAATTTTGATATTTCTTTGATAATCCAAAGATCTTCAGAAAGCCGAAAACACTCAGGAACGCTAAAAAAATTTAATATTTGAAAATAACAAAAACAATTAGAAGTTGAATTTTAAAATATAGGAGCTGTAAAAGTGTAGAGGTGAGATCAATTTTGGATTGCCAAATTGCACAAAGTTGGTATACGTGCTAGCTAGATTGAAACTTACTCATAAAATCAATAGAACATATATGTGTACAACAAATGCTTCATCATTTAGTTACCATCTCAAAACTGTTTTGGTCGCAGATGCGTTTATAGTCAACTATCTAAAATCCGAAGGCAAAATGTGAACCTGAAGAAGTGATTAAGAATTTTGATACATCAACTATAAATTAGATAAAAAATAGCAGTGTTTAGAAATGGATAGAACATAAATATTTATCTTATTATTTTTACTTCCGAAGGTAAATCGCAACGGTTCATATTTCAAGGTTGAGAACAAGCATCATATAAATAAAAATCTGCTTTCCAGGCTATGCGCAAAAATAAATCATCATTTCCATACTTAAATTTCAAAAAAATAATAGAAAAAAACATTCGTTTAAATTCTTTACGAAAGAGTGAAAATTATTAGACAGTACCTGGTTTCAACTATTAATAGAAAAAATGCCTGAATTACTGAAATTAGGAACTCAAAAAGAGATCACAATTTACAGTTAGAACGCAAAGGAAAAGGAAATGTTAATAGTCAAGATTTGAAATGTATTACTTTGAAGCATTTGCAAGGAAATGAATTGCAATGCAATAAAATATATGAAGAATGTTTCTCTCATTTCCTCTCGTAAGGAGCAACTGAAATTCAGCTTTGCTGCAATCCACATATCTCTCTGAATCTTAACGGTCTTCAACTGGAATTTCTTTTAAATCAGATGTTCTATATGCTTTTGAAATTGTGAAAGAAAGAAATTATATAATGTTTCTCAAAAGCAAAGTTAAAATACGAGTATATTTATTGCAAATACTCATATTTCCTTTATTATTCAAAGTATTTACTTCGAATTTTAATTCAATGCTTTGACTACGTATTGTTACGAATTTTGTAAGTTTCGTTCAATTTTGTTCAAAATTCTCCATGTTATAAGCAAAAAGACCTGAGGGAAAATTTCGGATTTTTTAAGAAAAACTTTGTGTCTCTCCGAATTTCTGTGCTGTTTTAACGAAAATGCATGTAAGTTTTCCTCACAGCACAGAAAACCATACAAATCATTATCAATTTTGTGTGAAACGGAATGAGCCAAAATAATTTTCTTCTTCATCATATTCTTGTACGTGCCCTAAATGCCCTCACAACCGAATCTTCGCAGCAAATTGTGAGTTCCTATCATTATATGTTCCACGATTCTCCGCCACTGATTGTGAACTATTTAATCCATATTAACTCAAAATGTTTCGCATTGGACGATTTATGCTTGTCTTTGGGCGCGATTGTTTTTCTCTGCTGCAGGATGGATTAACAGTCTAATTATAGATCCACGAGCAGCAGCGTCGGAACTTAAAATCAAAGAACAAAAATCGACTTAATCAAAAGACAAAGAATTTTTATACGTCTCTAGATGTTTTCTTGAGTGATATTGGAAAATTTCACACATAGCATTATTAAAAGTTAGATAGTCTATTTCTGCTTTCTGAGTTTTGTGTATGTCTGTTTTCGAAATTTCTATGAAACTCCAATTTGATAAAACGCCAAACACCTTCAATGCCTCAACTACGAATGCTTCAGTGATTATTACATTTGCTTATGATACGATTTTACTGGAATATATCTTTTCTCTTAAACATCCGGAATACTTTGGATGGAATTGGCAGAAATCTACTTATTACAAACCAAACTGTTAATTCAATATTTGTCAGCTGTTATTTTTTCTGATTGCTGAAAAACCCCTTGCATTAAAGAAAAATTTTAGACTTCTGTTTTGCTTATCGAAATTTTTTAAGCAGTTTTCAAATGCTCTGAAACTTTTCTTAGCTTCCATCCAACTTTGTGGGCATCATTTCCTGTGGAGACTTTTGCTTGGAACGGAACTTTTGCCCCAGAGACATAATGTCTATTAACTGCGAATGATGCACATTAATGCCTATTAACTGAGTTGCCAGGTCTGTCGCACGTTCAGCTTCAGTTAGACGCATTATTTTCGTCTCTGTCACCTAGGAAGTACTTTAAGAGAAAAGAAAGGACAGAAAGAACAGAAATTCCATGCACGCAGAAATAACGTCGGCAATCAGATCGAAATTACGCATTCTTTTCCCAAAGTAAAGTTGCATTCAAGAGTTCATCAGTGTCCTTTAGGACTTGATTCGAACACTGACAACGAATCTGCTGATATGAGTGGAGATCATCAGCAAATGAAACTTTAAGCTGAACAGTCTTTAGGCAGAATAAGTTACATTATTGCTCATTCCTCAATAACAGCCTGCGAATCAATTAGCGATTTGCTTCTCCATATAAAAGAAAGAAAATAAATAAATAAACAACGAAAACAGATATTGAAATAGAGTTTTGAAAGACTTCCTTTTACGTGCTGTTTCCATAAATGTCGGCAGTCAATATATTTAATAAATTTCAACGTGTTTATCTCTACAAAACTACATTTTATTTGTAAAAGTATTTTCGCAATTTCCTTGATTGGCGTATGTTAAAATCTCTGCAATATTAAGGTGTTAAATTACCCATGGCAGCAACGTCAGTCTGTTTGTTATTTTCCAAAATTGTTTTGAAAATTTCAAGCTATTTTGCTACCGATAATTTAAAACTTAAACCTTTTATTCATTTCCTTTCAGGAAACTGCATTATCACTACAAAATAAAAGAACAGGTAAGCAACCTAATTTTGAATGCCTTTTTTTATATTTTGTAACTGATTGTTTCATCTGTTATACGAATTTTAGAACATATTAGTGTTCAGGAATGATATAACACTAAACTTTATATCTCATTTTGTCAACTCTTGAGCGTTGTTGGAAGTTCAATTAAATATCTAACATTATTTCAGATTTTTACTGACCTTTTTTCATTTCTTTTCATTTGTTATTCTCAGAATTTTAAAAAAATTGCAAGCGCTTATAAAAAATAAGCAAATAAAACTTCAGAAATTGAAATCAAATTCAGAAACTGAATAAGATGGGAGAAATTTCGTTAAGTCCCTTTAAAAGACTTTTCTTGATTTTTAGAATAAAAAAATTGGATTTACAAACTCCAGCAGAAAATTCCATTTAACTGTGTATGATTAATGGTCTTGCACTTTATTGTGCCCTAATTTCAAGATAAATAAATATAATAAATAATAAAAATTTAAAAAGAGAAAAATATGATTTCGTAATGATGTAGTTATTTTTGCAAGTACGTGATCTGATTTAGGATGACCATTGCACATATTTAAAAATAATTTGCAATTTTGAGACCCATATAATCTTTCTCAAATTAATGAAAACACCATTCAATAAACTCGAAATGTAAGGGAAACCGAACTAGCTATCCAACTTAAGAAATTTTTTGAAATTTTTGAGATTACGAAATTCCCGTAGCAACAAATCAATTTAAATGAAGCTTCCCCAAGAATTTTTTTATGCAAAATTTTTTATTGAGTTATTAAGAAACAGATTTCACGGATAATATCTTTATGTACGAGAAATATATTGAATAAGAAATGAAAAAAGATACACACTTTCAGCCATACACAACTTTTTTGCATGAAAGTATTCTTTCATAATGTGTACAACATTTGAGAGTATCCACTGTTATACGCTGGGAACACATCGTCGTCAAGAAATTTCCGATCATATTCTAGGAAGCATTGATGAATCTGTCGATCCTTCAATACTAAGTAAAACCTTTCCTGTTCATTGCTTGCAGATTTTGTATTCGCTATATACGCATTGCCCCATAAAAAAATTGCCCCGTTTTTTCAAAAGTTATGCATATTAAAAGGTATTATACGACAATGTCAAAGTACTTTTGCCAGTCCTATTCACTTTGTTAAAAGGCCAAACGGAGATTGGAGAATTTGCGGGGATTTTCGTAAGTTAAATGCTGCTACGATGCCCGATCGCTATCCTCTGGCACATATACAGGAGTTTTCGCATAATTTAACAGGTATAGCTGTATTCAGTAAGATCGACCTGGTTAAAGCATACCATCAAATCCCAATAAAGACTTCTAATATACCCAAAACAGCTGTTATAAAGCCGATAGTTTTATTTGAATACACATAAATGATTCTGGGTTGAGAAATGCGGCGCAATCGTTTCAGAGATTTATGGATGAAGTTTTGAGGGATCTCGATTGTTTTGCTTATCTTGATGATATTTTGGTAGTCTCAGAGGATTTGGAGATACACAAAGTAGATCCCGAAAACTTTTTCAAAGGTTACAGGATTACAATCATAAATTAAACTTGGCTAATGTGTATTTGGACAAGAGAAAATACATTTTTTAAGTTTCTAAGTGTCACCTGGTGGTATTTCTCCATTACCGGACAGATTTAAGGCTTTGACCGAGTACCCTTTAACAAAGTCAGATGAGGAGTTGAGTAGGTTACTAGCTATGATAAACTTTTACCACAGATTTTTAAAAAAAGCAGCAGGTTTGCATGATCTGGTGAAAAGTAGAATTAAAAGAGATAAAACTCCAGTTACTTGGACTGATGAGACTAGGGAAGCATTCCAGGAATGTAAGGAGTTGTTGAAAAATGTTGCAATGCTAGCATATCCTAAACAAAACACCCTGTTATCAATTGTTTCAGACGCTTCGGAGACTGCGACTGGTGCAGTATTATAACAACATGTCGAAGATGGTGCTGAACCCCTTGGTTTTTTTCCAGAAAATTAAATACTGCAGAGCGCAAATACAGCCAGTATGATAGAGAGCTTTTAGCCATATATTCTGCTATTAGGTTTTTTCGCTATTTTGTTGAGGGTCGTGATTTTTTGGTATGTACTGACCATAACCCACTCACCTTCACTTTCAACAAAATCATGAAAATAATTCTCCAAGGCAGATTAGGCACCTATAGTTCATAGGCCAGTTTATCAGATCTTCGATATATATCTGGCTCCGCCAATTTGGTCGCAGATACTTTTTCAAGGATAGCAGCAATTTCGGTTCCCGAATCTATCAATTTTGGCGAAATGGCTATCGCTCAGGATTCGGATGTCGAGTTGAAATCTCTTCTCGGATCTGGTTATGGTCTAGAGCTTAAGCAGTTGAGCTTACCGTCATCAAAACGTCTTTTATACTGTGATATTTCGACAGGTAAGGTCAGGCCGTACGTTACTAAAACATTTGAAGCAGAGTCTTTGAATTGTTGCATGATTTGTCGAACCTTGGCGTGAAAGCCACGAATAATTTGATCAAGCAGCGCTTTGTTTGGAAATCGGTTAATAAAGATGTATGGTCCAAATTTTGCATTCCATGTCAGAAATCTAAAATTCATCGATACACTAAATCGCCCTTAGGGTTGTTTAAATTCACAAATGCATGGTTTAATCATGTGCTCATCGATGTTGTATGAGCTTTACCTTCATCTAAATGGTATACATTTGTATTAACCTTTCTGGCCAGAATCACCAAACACTTCAAGTGACAAAGACCGTTTATCTCCAAATCCGATTCTTCTGGGTATTTTCAAATTGATGAGAATTTGTAAATTGTCAAACCATTTGAAAAATGTAATTTTAATATCTTTCGGTAAGGAAGTATCCCAGCCAGATTTCGTTGTCCATATTTCTTGTAGAAACAGTTTTGAAGGTAATAACACAGGTGCTATGAAACCCAGGGAATAGAAAATTGTATGAGGTGGATGAATTTTCTGAAACTTCTACAATCTTTGCATAATTTCAGGGTAATAAAACTTTGATCTGTCGGTACTTAAGACAATGAAACGTAATAATAATCTCTAAGATAAACGTATTGGATGTCACCCAAACAGTTACTCTACTCTTTCGGAATACGTTTACAACATTATCTGCCTCCCACTATAAAAATCTTATAAAATGTCTGCCTTCTTTCTTCAGTTTTATTTGTAAAAAATTCAGATCTAATATCGGATGCAACTCCAATGAATTTTTCTCTAAATTTCAGCAAAATTAAGGAAATTTCTCTTTAAAAATTTGGCCGTTCAAAGAAAGAATCGCTAAGAACGGGCGATCTGTTAACTTTACACAATGCGTCATAGACAAGTCTTATAGTTTTAGCACTAACTCTGGTTTAAAACCGGGCGAGAAGGTAGCGTTCCTTAAAGTTAAGTTAATTATCAAGTACCCCTTCAATTAGACCCTTATCAATTGAATATATAAAACTCTGATCACAATCCTCAAACTTATTTAGAGACCTAAGTTCCCGCCTGGCACAGAATCTATTTTTTGCAATATGGCGGTTGTCTTTTAACCCTACAGTATTTCTAACCACTGTAGATTCACAATAGCAACCGTCTTCATTTCCAGCAAGGGAGTTAAAAAAAATTCATGGGCAATTATTTCTTCCTCGACAGTTTTACGTAAATTAATGCTGAGCATCTAAAATTGCGATCGTCTCTATATTCCAAATGTTGGAAATTTTGAAATCTCTGACAGCAAATCTTGCACTAAAAATTGATGCACTTTGGTCTTTGTGATTAGAAAAAAAACACAAATTTTCCACACACGACCCAACCAAATTTTCTACTAACTTCAATCATTCTTCCTTTTAATTGCTTAAGAACCCCGTTAGAGTAATAATAATAAAAAATATAATAATAAATGTTAATAATAAATGTTTCTGCCAATATCATACTAAATAGGATATCCAAATTATAATGCGTTTTCACTGTTTCAACATTGGGCCTTTAGAGACATGTGGTATATCCCGCCGTCTTTTGACATACATCTTGTCCTAAACAATAAAATTTCAAATCTAGATGCTTATACTGGTTCCCAGAACATAGTTTAATTTATTAATTTAATATGCAATGTTAAGTTTGTTCTGGCGCCCTTAAATAATATGTGAGCTATCGTTATTTAGATATTTCTGGTAAACGCTAGTGTTAATGACTTTGAAATATAGAATTTTTGGGAGTCACAGTCTAAGAGAGTGCTTTAATTTACTTAGTCTTACTAATGCCCCAAACTCTTACTTTTAATGTCATTAAAGCTACTTCTGTGGTGCAATCTGTCAGGTGGTGGCTATTTGTACATTTTCAGAAATCGGTTCTTTATTCGAGTTGCATCTCCAGAATGTATTTCTGGTCACAAAGTTAAAATTGCGCTTTAAAATATAGAAATTTTGGGAGCCACACATTCTAAGAGAGTGCACACATACATGCCAACGAATAAATTGTTAACGCAGTTTTACAACATGATTTGGTTTTAATTATTTTACGCAATATTTATTCTCTTTAATTTTATAAATTTTTTCATCAATTGACAATAAATGGACATGGAAAAAATTTTTAATATTACGTGTTACTACTGCATAATTCCACGAACGATCTTTAGTTGTGAGAAAATCTGCGGCATCCATGAGATATTTTCTTCCGTTTTCCATCATAAAAATTATGGAGCCCTCAAAGGAGATGCAATTTTATCGTAAATATTATCATGGGCAGTTTGTACTTATTATCTAACTTTACCTTAGACATAAATAGCTTAATTAATTCCCGAACATGAACTTCAATTAGCAAATCAAATTTTCCAAAATAATCTTCCAGAGCACTAACAGCCGCATCAATATTTTCCAAAGTCACCGGATAACTTTCAGTGAATTCTTTGGGACGCATTCCTGTTCATACTCTGAACCAAAGAGGAAAATTTGCACTAAAATATAATGATAGAAATCCGCGTCATTGTGAATTCTTTGAGACGGGAACCAAGAAAAGAAGACCATTAAGTAATTCACAGAAAAACGTTTTCAGTTGAATGTTCTATGATTTTCTTTTACTACGTTATTAACTAAAACCATCATGTGACCTTGTCTCTGCATTATATTCAATCGAAATTTATAATATTTTTATTTACTTTGCGGATTAAGGTGATAGATTCGCAGAATATATTTTACGTTGCTTAACCCTTCTTGTATGATTTTTTCTTTATTGGTGAAATAAATCAAGGTGATATAATTCATGTTCAAAATTAAAGGAAAAATGGTTAAAAAAGTCTTAGTATATATTTATAGTATAAATTTAGCAAAAAACAATATGATGGAAATTTCCATCATCATGCAAAGTTAGATTAAACGCAAACTTTTTCAGAAATTGCTCTAAAAATAACAGAAACACATGTTACAAACCTTTCATCCACAACACTTTTTAGCAATAGAAACTCAAATATAATAAAACAAAATTAAAAACGAAATCATACGTTTATTGCAACTACAACAAACAGCGGAATGACAACTTCAAGCTCGTTTTACTGATAGTGACACTTGCTTATTTTTGACAGCTATGTTTTTTTTTATGCAATGGCTATTAAAAAGGTATCCAGACACGATCAACTTAAAGTGAACTTGTTCTTTTATATAATTTTTGGGCATTCAATGTTATGATGGAAATTTCCACCATCATGCAAAAAAGGGTTAATAACATTTCAGACACCTTCTTGCGAAACACTTTCTTGAATCCACAAATCAAGAATTTTTCATCAAGAACTTTTAATTCCACGTGTATGTTCTCCAATTTAGTAAACTTATCTTTTACTAAACCTAATGAAATATCTTCTTTAGAAACTTTTGTTCTTATAATGGTAGCAGTCTACGTAAACTGGCACATTTAGTCATTCAATATTCTATAATTATATTAATAACTATTTTACACCTTACTAAATCATTTTATTCCTAAAATAAATAAACTCCAATATATATAAACACTAAAAAAACATGTTTAAATCAGTTTGGATGGTAAAGTTTTTAAATACGCCTTTTCATAGACGCTACAATATGTTAGGGAAAGAAAAAACAAGACATGCAGGCAAAACGATAACCGAAACTACTGACTCCGCGTAAGCACAGAAATTATATATATGTTTCTACTACATTCATAACTATCTATGTCAACCTGATATGCGCAGGCTATAATAATAAATTTATAAATATAAACAGGATACAATATTCTACCTGCTCAAGAAAGGAGAAAGCTCCTGATATGAATTTCTTTGTGCTCACCTGGATAACTACGCATGTGCCGGTTTACCATTGCTAGAAAATTAGCAGTGAAATTAAGACTAAAGAAATACGAGTTATTTCTTCACCATAAATCTTTCTATGAATTTGAGGACACATACATATGTTGACCACAACTCTTACAGCTTATAAAATATCACAAAAATTATTTATTTATTTAAAGAAATGCACACTACAGAGATAACACCATTTACAGAGTGCAATGAACAATAAACACACAAAGAACAAAAGACATAATGAGTGAATCACAAAGATATTGAAAAACGCAGTAGAAAATAAAAAAGTTGAATACAGAGAACACAAAAGTTCAAAACACAAAACCATAAAAATTTTGCAAACGTATAAATTATTTAGAACGAAAACACACAATCGCAAAAACATTAAAAGACACAATAGGATTCTAAAAGTCCTATACTGTCATATTTATATCATAAAAAAACATAAAAAAATTTAAAGCATCAAATTAAAAGACCATTTCAAAAAAAAGCAAGGATTAAAATGTTAACTATAAACAAGCACAAAATCCTTAAAAACACATTAGGAGTTCAAAAATTTAAAGAAAAAAATGCACACGCGAGATAAAAATCAATTGCAGAGTGCAAAAATTGAACGCAGACACACATAAAAGCACCAAGGAACGGTTGATTACATACGACACTAAAACGCATAAAAATCTTAAAAATTAAATACAGTCGAAGCAAAATAAAACACATTATGTATTTAAAAGTTGTAGGCAATTCGATTTAAAAACACCATGAGGCATGTGAAAAATGACGAGTTCATCAGAGAACTTGTTAAAAATTCTATAAAATTTGTACAAAGAGAACCTGTTCACGTAATTATATTTCGATAATACATTTGACATGAACTTTGGTTTCTTAAAGATCTGGCAGGTACACCGAATTTTAT
The DNA here is from genome assembly GCA_013235015.1 of Araneus ventricosus. Taxonomy (NCBI): domain Eukaryota; kingdom Metazoa; phylum Arthropoda; class Arachnida; order Araneae; family Araneidae; genus Araneus; species Araneus ventricosus. The sequence goes on along the minus strand of BGPR01001829.1, from coordinate 94,595 downwards.
GGAACTCAGCATATCACTGTAATCAATCGAATCATTAATGACTTTGTAAAAGAAGAGAACGCAAAGAAGAACACGTCTCGAACATAAACTAGGTATATTAAAGATATCAAGTGGACGTGAAGAAGATACATCCTGCAAGAAAAATCCATTTTTCTTCTAAAGTGAATAAAACAGGAAGCTGGTTCTTGAAGCTAGTTCAATTTTATCTCTGTAGTTAGGATCCCAGATAATACTGCAATATTCTAGATTTGATCGCGCATGATTGTAGTACAATACCTTCAAGGCAAGTTCATTGGAAAATTCCCTAGTTTTACGCTTAAGAATTCCAAGCCTACGATAAGCCTTAGATACCATGGCATTAATGTGTTGAGAAAAATCAAATTTAGTGCAAAAAATGATATCAAGATCCTTGACCGAATTTGAGCGAGATTGTTAATTTTATAATCATGATTCAGAGGTTGAGCTTTTCGAGTATAACTAAGAATATTAAATTTGTCAATGTTCAGGTGTAATTTTTTGTCCGTGCACCACTTAAAAAGATATTCATGATCTCTTTTTGAAAAAACAGCATCTAAATTGTACCGTATTAGCCTGAACAATTTCAAGTTGTCAGCAAATTAAAGATATTCAGAGCACATTAAAACATAAGTGAGATCATTAATGAATAAAATTAAAAGTAGAGGTCCAAGATTAGAGCCCTGTTGGACACCGGATGTATTTAAAAACTCATGAGAAATAGCATTATTAAAATGAATATAGAGTGTCCGATTACCTAAATAAGAATGAAGCCATTTAGTCAGGTTTACATGAAAACCAATAATACCATGTAGCTTATTTAAAAGAATGCTAAAATCAATAGAATCAAAGGCTTAGAAAAGTCGGTATAAATAACATCGAGTTGAGAGCCAATTACAAATGAATAAATAATCTTATTTGTCAAACAGAATAAATTAGTGGTTGCAGAGCGTTTTGGAATGAACCCGTAATGAGATGAAGAAATTAGGTTTTTTACTTGGTAGAAAAGCCTCTTATAAATTATAATTTCGAACATCTTAGACAAAGGACTTAAAATTGCAAAGGGTCGATAATTTTTACAATACCGTGCATCACCTTCTTTAAAAAAAATGAAAAATTTGGTTTGCTTTCAGACACGAGTAAATACATAAGTTCTCAACTGAAGGTTAAACAAAACAAGAAGGGGATAAATGAAAAATTCAGCGCGTATCTTAACAACAAAAGAAGGTTTGTTATCCACACCAACAGTTAGGGAAGATATCAATTCCCTGATCGCCGCAACCACATCATCATAAGTAACACTGTGGATTTTAATGAGATCACTGAACTCATCATTTCTGTCTTAGTCTGTGCTAGGTTTGAAAACAGAGTTAAAATAGTCAGCAAAAGTATTTCCCATATCGCCATCATTTTCACAACACACATTATTGTAGTATAAACTGTTAGCCGAATTCATGTTTTTATTTTTAAAATAAGACCAGAATTTTTTAGGATCCGAAAGTTGATTATTTTCCGTAAGCTGCATATATGTGTCATAATCCTTTCGGATATTATACTTAACAGTAGATCGTAAAGATTTAAATTCTTCGACTGAATCTGGATTTTCACCTTTTAAAGCTAACTTTCGGACCATGGCTTCCCTCTTTAACAATCTCCAATTTTCAATTTAGTACCAGAAGGGAAATCTCCAAGTAGCAGTTTTTTAAAGGAATAGTTCGGCTGAAAACATCGTTTAAACAGTTAGAAAAGCTAAAACCTGCATCATTTATGTCATTGAAATCAAGTAAAAACTCCAATCGATCTCACGGGACAAATACTGCATAGTTAAATAGTCTGCCCTTTTAAAATCTTATCTAGAGATATTTACATTCCTCTTATTGAGGTGGACAGGAACATAACATATGTAAACTGACAGAGAAGGATGATGTTTGTTCTCGGGAATCAAAGGTCTATTCACTATGAATTGTATCGATAGTTGGGAAAATCAGCTTAGAAAAACGATCAACTTTACAGTAAATGGTCTTTCTGGAAAAAAGCAAACTCGTTTTTTAATTCAATAAGTAGATCCATGATCATTCCTGTATGTTCCAATTTTTTGTCAGGAACAAGGTGAACAATATTATGACTTTACTATTTTACCTTTGCATTTTTGTAGCTAAAAACTCTAAATAATATTTAAGTTACCTTAAGCGACTGCTTACTATTACCACTTTCTTTATATTACATGTTTTGTATTTGAGCGTCTGTTTATATTATCTATCTTTTGGAAAATTTGTTTCTGGATTGCAACGTTGTTTTATGAGAATAGAAAAATGTTTTAGAATTGAGTTTCAATTTTTAACCTTGCATCTTTCATATAATAAAATCTGCCACTTACAATCGGTAAATTGGAGATTCTTTATTTAGAATATTAATGAAGAGTTTATTTTAGTTTCTAGGGTAATAATTTAGAGAGAATTTCAAACAAAGGAAAGAAGCTACCTCGACATATAACATTAAGATGTCTGCATTAAAATTCGAAAATTCATCCTTATACTGAGCATTAAAAGACTTTTTCACGGATTCTCTTTTAAAAACACCATGCATACCATTAAGTTTATCTTTAAAATGCTTCACCTTATCTTCCCGCTCAAACTCGACAGCTTTTGGCGCCATGTTGTCAACCAATGTTCATGATGCCAAAACAAGTTTCCTTATGCGCAATTAAACATTTCATTGTAGATCTGGGACGTTGATAAATCTCCACAGTAAAGTTTTAATGTCCGAAGGCTGACTCCATTCTACGAATTCCAACATTCGACTGGTACACTAAACCAAAACCCAAACTCATACTACAATATAAATAAAAAAGTGATACAGGCATTTATACGACTTGTTACTTTCCCTTAGTTAAATTCTGAGCGTTACCTGGTGAGCGTTTCCAGTAGATAAGTGTACAAAATTCGTTTTAACAACACTTTGACTATAAATTTCTATGTTACGGAATCACGACCAAACGCGTTGCTCAATTTTTTTCCAATTTGGCATGAATGTCCCTGAAAGTAATTGAAAACGATTTATGAGTAAGGATTTCTACTTTTGATTACTTCTCAAAATGGTGGCAATTTTAATGGTTTGACCCTTAAAACACCGATTTTTTAAAGACTGATTTAAAAATGTTTCTTGACTTTCATTTCTTGAATAAAGCATGGAAAAAATTCTTTAAGAAATAATATTTTGTTTTAAGTATAGTTTATGGCTAAAAACCAGTTTGTTACCAACTGACAACACTGATTTATTTCAGATAACAATTTCCTTGATAAACTTTTATAATGTCAAACGCACATGGATTTTAATAGAATATAATAAGGTTAAAGAATTTCCTTCAACATTGTAAAATAATATATGGTTTTCTCTTGTGTACAAACAAAGCTAAAAAGATGCAGCCTCAAACAGAAAAACATCAATTTATTTTTACTTCTTTTATCAGCACTCATGCTGCCATCTGTATGTTGTAAATTTATATATTAAAAATTTCAGCATATATTCTATTGACAACAACAGGCATTAGAACTTCAGTCTTATTCTCAAGATTTTAGAAGACAAAATTGACTATTTTACTTAAGGGCAACACTGGTTTAAGTATTTGGCGTATCAATGGTGAGGGGGCATTTAATTGTAACTTTTTCAACGCTGATAAAAGCAGAGACTATTCTTTGGACGAGCGGTCCTATATAACACAGAACTGCTAGCATGGTATAAATTTTTACTTTTTTCCCTTCAAACTTATTTATCGTCTCGGGAAGGAGAAATCTTCTTGAGTTATTTTTTTGACAAGGCAAATCTTGTTCTTTTCTTTCAAGCGTAAACTGCTCACTAATAAAAGAATCGTGAAGAAAGGAAACATTTAATAAAAACGTGGGACTTATTCGTGGATACTTTTTACTTTCTCGTATACGAAGTTTACAAAGAGAAAGTATTGTAATCAATAAAAACTTCGAACTCGAGATTTTGAGGAATCTCCACGTTTTAGACATCCTTGAGTCCGAGAAACATAATTTAGGAATCGTGTCTGTCTGTGTGTCTATGAACGCGATAATTCAAACACTATTAAAGCTACAGAGATGAAATTTGGTATGTGGTCTTTACACATAATTTGCATGTCTCTATCAAATGTTGGACAAAATCCGTACTCGGGAAGTGTGTCTGTCTCTCCGTGTTCATGTGAACACAATAACTCAAAAACTTAAATAGCTAGGTGGATGAAATTTGATAAACAGTTTTATCATCAGGGATATAGTTTTATATAAAATTTTGGACCAAATCCATCAGCGAGTTGATTGTTTATCGGTCTGTATAATCGCATGCTTGCTAACACGATAACTTCTAAACCCTGTAACTTAGATAAATAAAAATTGGTATGAGGTTTGCTAACTTTAATTGCAGATCCGTGCCCAATATTTTTTTCAATCGGTTGAAAAACAGGCGTTCAAATTGCATATTAGGTTTCTTCGCCAAGGCAGGAGCGAACGATTCAAGAGTTTCTCCCACCTGGTGTTAGGGAATGGAATTCGTATCTGGCGCTTGATAATTTTTCCCCACCCGTGTTAGGGCCGAGAAGAGCAAGTTTTAGGGAAGCCTCTCCAGCTGGTCCATACAAGGACAAAGTCCAAAATTGGATTATCTCTGCAAACCCGGGATCTCTGATCACTTAAAGCATTGCGGTACTTGACAAAAGATTTTTTTCTAATTAAACTGTCCCTGGACTCTCTTACGCAAACATTTCACGATACTTCTAATATTAGTTTCACACATCCGGATCAATTTAAGATGGGGGAAAAAACCGAAGCACAATTCATTATCACTGAGAATCTTATAAAGCTGTCGCATAACACGATAAGAGTAAGTTATTACACTTATTCTTATTAACTGATTCTCCTCATTTCCCAACATCACGCATCCTATCGTCTTAATGTTTTGACAGAAATTGATTTGAACGTGTTTTAATTTTGACATTTGTTACAGCTAAAGCGTAATCGATGCTTATGCATAAAGTATTATTACAAGATCATGAATCCTATTTCTGAATTTTTGGATATAAAATGATTTGATTGTATCTTAATTTTGATATTTGTTGCAACTTAAGCGTTATCGAAGCTTATACCTAAAGTATTAATGTAAAGGACAACAAGAGAAGGCTCTGGTCTGCATAAAGAAAGCAGGTTTGAATTGCTCGAGTTCTAGAAATAATCGAAAACCAGCAGTTTTGAATTAATGAAAAAAAGATTGCAATTGCTTTGTTTGAACCATCTTCATAGGGCTGAAAACTTTTCATCACAAAAGTATTAAACAAAACCTATGATCAAAATTAAGATAAATTAAGGAAGAATTAGGAAATGAAAGGAAGATAAATTAAAAATATTGATTAGCAGAACCAATGTCCGATTGTTTAAAAAGAAATAATTCAATTACAAAATTGTACCGTTCGCTTTGGTTCATTTATATTAACGTCCTGTTTTATACCATGGTCAGAAGAAAAAGACGACACCTGAAAAATTCAATTTTTTGCACCACATGAACAGTAGGATGACCCTAAGTAAGAATCGACGACCTTCGCTTTGAATTCACCTCAAAGGAAGATATTTGGCTCCACCTCCGAAGATCTTTCGAGTCAAACGACGCCACTAACCAAATTTTTTATTCGAGTTCGTATTGTTGTTCCGCTTTGAAGCTACTCTAACAGAAGTTCCGCGTTCTTCACTGAAAGAGCAAAACTTTTGTTTAATTTGCTGTTTATCAGTGCAATTGGGTGATAACGACTTCAACTTAACGCACCGTTTTCATTTAACTTTTTTGCTAGAGGCCAAGACAACTTGAGTGAAATCATATTAAGGTTTAATGTAGATGGTAACTTAACTAAATAAACTGATGAATATTTTTTTATAACACGTTCTATATTCAAATAGAAAAAAAAGAATTTGTGTTTTCAAAGGTAAGCCAACTAAATATTAATATTATTTTCTGTATAATTCAAAGACGATTATATTTGATTTAAAAATCATGGATACAACTATTTCAAATATTTTTCATAAGTCACATTAATAAATATTATTGCAGTTTAGTTCAGCATAATTCCGATTAAAAAATATTATAGTTTATTGTAATAATGTATAAATATGAACATTGCTTCTTATTTCTTTTTTTCTATATTTCAGAGGAAGGACCGTGTTGGAAGGTAAGTAATTCTTTTGATGTTTCTGTCAAATGAGATTGACAGTTTGTAAACTTTTTATGCAAGTGCCTTTCAAATTCTTAATTATTAAAAGGGAAAGCTATCAATATGAAAATAAAAATAAAATGTTAGTAACTTTTATTGAAATATTTATTTTCGTCTGCGAAACATTGAAATTTCTAACAAAAAATTCTGTTTCAATACGCAATTTTGACATAAAGTTTTGACAATTTTGACGAAGTTTAGGAGGGGTGTGAGCATATCTAAAAAAGAGCTTGTTCAAATTTCACAATAGACGAATAAGAGTCGTTCAAGTAGCGCCACAATGAACATGAAAATAATAAGTTATTTAGATACTTGATGTAAGATTCGTGAGCATAATTTATCTTCCGGAATGAGCAATGCGAGCTCAATTTAAGTCAAGAATACCATAAGCAGACGAAGAAGGCAGCATCAGCAGCTTAACTGAGTTTGAAAAGGAAGTGTTATAGGACTATAAGAAGGTGAATTTTATTTTCGAGACATTTTAGAACGATTTGGCAGGGTTTTATCCTTTGTGCATGATTGCCAGGTAGCAGTGATCACTGGAAGGTACTGACTCAAGAAGATCGAAGTCCGGCGTACACGGGCCACCGCCGAGAATGAAGACTGCCGTATTCGCCGCATGGCTATGGTACATCGTACTGCAACTTCAGAAAAAATTCAAGCTTTTCTTGGGCACAGAGTGACATATCAAATGAGAACAAATCGATTACTTGAGGTACAGCTCCGAAACAGACTCCTTGAAGCGTTCATGCAATTAACTCCAAACCACCTTTGTTTGAAATTTCAGCGGTGTCAAGCTATAGCTCAGTGGAGGGCGGAATAGAGATCTGTTGTGTTCTCAGATTAGAAAATTTTCTATATTGGCTCCAATAATGGTCTTATGTAGTTTAGAAGGAGGCCAGGTTAGCACTTGGAACCAAGCTTTGTGCTGTGCAGACACACCGGATCTATAACGAGAGTTATGGTCTTGCGAGCAATTTCAAATGTCAGCAAGAGCACGCTCGTCATTATACCACGCAACTTGACAGGAAGTTTGTAAGTCAAACTGGTGAATAAACAGGTTCTGTTGCCATTTTGGATGACAATTCCAAGGGCACTTTCCAATAGGATAACTCTGGTACCCATACCGCTGCGTTCTCTCAAACTGCCTCTGCAGGATGTAAACATGTTGCATTGGCCTGCGAAATCACCAGATCTTCCTCCCATCGATCACGTATGGGACAATATGGATGACAAGACGAGCGTCATCCAAAATCAGCACGGACCGTTTCTGATTTGGCTGAACAAGCTCGACAGGCATGGAACTCCATCCCACAAAACTGCATACGGCATCCACAAGTCGGAATGCATTCGAGTTTGCACGCTTCCATTCAAAATCTTGCGATTATGGCTGTAATAATTATACTAACATTTCATATTTGAAATTGCTGTTCTTTAGCATAAATTTACCTAATGCTAGCTTGATAAATGTGTTATCTAAATTTTATTCCTCTAAAATTTAGAAATTTCTAATTCTTTCTTGGATTTCATTTTTCACCAGTGTATGATGATTACAAGCGAATGCTTATATAATTTTTACCTTTCAACAAATTTAAGATCGTGTAGTGAAATTTGACGACGAACTTACAGCAAAAAATATTGTGACTTGTTTTATAATCAGTTGATATATTTGATTTTGTGGATTTTTAGAAAATTTAAAAATGTTCATAAAACACCAGTTACCTATTACACCAATACCTGCTCATAAAACAGGTATATTTCTTAAAAGTAATCACTGGTTGCGATGAAACATTAAACTGATGACTACTCTATAATGCTTGCATGAAAAGCTATGTTAACAAACAATATATCGATGCCCATGTAAGAATTTAATAAGTAAGATTATAGGATGAAGTACATTCAAAGGAAAAGCAATAAAATCTCTGCGTACTCTTGATAACATTTTTCCCTGAATATACACCGAATAAAGAAAAATAAACTAAAATCATATGCAACACTTATTTCGTTAAAAAAATAGGTAAAATTTCTTTGGCTTTCACTTACTTCAATTAAAGCGGTGGTTTGAGAAAATAATATTTGTAGGCCTTATTAAAATATAGAAACGCAAACAATAAACTAAAATCAATATGTGATATATTTTTTTGAACGTTTTGTGCGATTTGAATCAAGAAAATTTCTTTCGAATTTCTTGAATAAGATGCAATATCTAAATAAAAATTCACTAGATTCAGTTTCTAATAACATCTTTTCTTCGACAGATCTCGCATTGCCATAGACATTAGAAATAGCGAAATCATCTCGATGCGTCATGTCCCTTTGTATGGCGTAAGTGCTGTTCTAATACATTTTTTCTTATTAATTATTAAGTAGTAAGACAAGAAAATCGATTATTCGATCGAAAATCGATATGATTAAAACCTGCATATTCACGGCTTTGGTTGAAATCATCACAGATTGAAATTCGTACGCCTAAAATGGTTTCTCAAAAATTGTTTCATAGCGTAATGAATTTTCTCGAAAAATATCGCTAAAATATAATGAATTAACACAAAACATTGTTAATACATTATTGTTCGCAAATCCCTTTATATAACACCCAGTAGAGCCAGTTCAAACTTTCGATATTCAAGAATAATCGAGAGGAGAAAGCGGAAGGAGACACATAGAAATGGAGAAATTTGAGGCAAGGTGAAAAAGATTTTTAAAAAATGTTACAAATTTTACTGCAAATATTCAAAATTAACAAGAAAAGAATAGATTTAAAGCTTTTAAACTGTAAATTGTTAAATTATGTTATTTAAAATATGCAAGAAAGTTGAAAGTTCCGTGAATTCGAAAATTCAAGGCTTGAAAAAAAAGAAGTTAATATGCGATAAAATTACAATAACCAAAAAGTGAATTCTTAAAGGCGTAGGTAGATTCGACGAGTGGTACTTATACCTAGAGTTGATAAATCTATTTCTGAACTTATGTTAATGTAACCCAATTTCTGTAGGAATTTATCTCTGGAAAGCCTTTTATCATCGAAGAGAGCAATCCAAATCGACAATGATATTATTCACGCGGCTTTGAACAAACAACAACAACAGGTACAACAGATTTTCTCAAAGTTCGGAATTTTAATTAAAATCAAAATTCAATACATGATGAGTAAAATGGGAAAGTTTGATTAAGAAACCTGATACAACTGCTGAAACTCTCGTAGAGAAATATAGTTCCTTCTTTCCGATTGTGGCAATTCTTCGCCAATATTTAGGAACATTCTTCTAACAACAAGCACAGCAGAGAAGAGTTTTTCTACATTAAAGCGCCTCGAGAATTATATACGCAGCTCAATGGGACAGACAAGGATCGGTAGGCTTCCTTGCTAACATTCATAAATATAGAAAATCCAAGGATGAAAATTTGATTGAAATATTTTATAAGAAAATGTAAAGGAAATTGTCCGCGAATAATTGGCAATCTTGTCAAGAGGACGGAACATTTAAAATAAAATTAAAAATAGTAAAGAAAGTTTTTCCACAATATCCTTCACAGATTCTTATATCCGGCCTTATATAGATTTAATAAATTAAATGAAGTAATTAAAATTTAATTAATAAAACATTAATGAACTTAAAATGAATATTTTTTTTTCAATTAAGTAATTCTTAAAAATTAAGAGTTAAAAACACGGATAGTATTTTTCCACCATAGACCCCCCCCCCTTTAACGGATTCATAAATACGCCCTTTCTAGAAACCATGATCGGTGAAGATCTACAGAAATTTGCCCAAGATCTTGTGAAGACAACCAGTGAAATAGGCAGCATACACAACACACATAAACACACACATAAAAATACAACGACACAAGAAAAAGCAACATAGAACACCAAATTCAGAGACAAAGAGAATCAAGTACAAAATAAGAAAGAAAGCTACAAAGCAAAAACAAAGATACAAAATAGCAAATATCATTTACCAGACTCAAAATAAGAATAATATACAATAAAAATTTAAAAATAAAACCTCTTCTTGTCGATAGCTAGTAGAAGCATTCAAAGTCTTCCAAATGGGTAAAAAAAGAATTAATTTTATTTGAAATATAAAAGAAATTGAAAAGGTAAAGAAGAATCTAGAACAGAAAGAGAAAACACAAAAATATAAAAAACAATATCGAACTACCAACAACAAGAAAGATCTATAAGAACCCGAAAGCCTAAACTCAAAGTTAGTTCTCAGTCTGTAATTTGGTTGTGAATTTTTCTTCAAATTTCTTTACTCATCCCTCATGAAGATCTGGCACTCGTCACTTATGAATATATCCTCAAAAATCTAAAGAAAAAACAGAAATTTGTTATTGGGAGACATATTCAGCATGTCAAATTTTCTCAAACTTTCCATTTCTTTTAGCATGTGCCAGGTATCAGCGTTCAGACACAAACCAAATCCTTTTTCTAAATCTACCTTCGCCTGTAAGTAACATTTCTACTGCACTGTCTTCTACTCTCAAGTATCTAAATTTAATTTTAGACTCAAATCTTAAAAGGAGTGCTCTTTTAAGTAATTTAATTCAACAATTTATAATTTAAAATCCCATTCTGGAAGGTTTTCAGACTCCGATTGGGGTGCCCATTTTACTCTTTTAAAATTGGTATATTTTTATAATAGAGAACTCACTGCTCTGTGTGGTGTTGATATCTGGGTGATAGAACTCATGTAATAATTTATCAGTCCTTACTTCTACATCTGTATACATTTATAATATCTGTAAATATATTAGTTTTATTAATAATCTATAGTAAATACAGTGTGAAAAAGTGCATCTTTGTGTATTTTCTTCAATAAAAAACCCTTGCGACTTACAAAATATTCATCATATCAATGAAGTTTCTGTTTCATTCAATTCAGGGTTAAAATAGCATATAAAACGATACCCAATATATCCAGATTCATAAGATACAATATTCTCCCCTCAATCCCCCATTTCCTTCCTCCAGAAGAAAAATTAAAAGTGAACGGCAGAATGTTGAGAACTTTTCAGATATTATTTAGAATGAGATAAGAAAGGTCTCTACTTTAAAAAAAGAGCCTGGTTTGAAAGTTTATCCGAAGAAAATGACCACATTTCGACGACAGTTTTTTTTTTCCATAACCCCCTAAAAATAAGGTGAGCGTACAGCAGAATGTCGGGGACTTTTCAGAAATCATTTAAAATGATATAAAGAAGCTTTCTGTGAAGAAAAACCTTGGGTTAAAATTTTTTCGAAGAAACAGCCATTTTTTTTGGCTAAAGTTACTAATAGGGGACGCAGTAAAGTAAAAATAGGGGACGCAGATCATTAGGTATTTGATTGCATCTACACGGAAGGATATCATCTTAAAAACCATCCACATTAAAAACAACAGATAATTTTAAAAGAGTGTTTTAAAAATTTACATTTTAACAAAAATGCAAATTTTAAAATCCGGGAGATTTTCCAAATAATTTATTACATATGCAATCGGCTATCCCAATAGTATCAAACCTGACATTCTTTCTTTTTCCACTTCTAAATTCGAAATTGGTTAGAAATCGGTTCTTTCCTGAAAATGTGCTATAGAATTCCTTTTGCTTTTGTTTTTTTTCCAAATTTTTTATATATTTTTTCTCCTTTCTTTTTTCAGATTTCTTTTTAAAATTCTTTCTCTTCCAAATTGTATCACAATCTTCGTTTTCTCATTTGTTGCTTTTCAGTGCACCTCCTGTTTCTTGCCCCTGTTGCAAGAGTTTCCACTTCTCTTGAATTTATTTTGTTTCGGATTTCTTCTGTTTATTTTTTAAAATTTATTTATTATATTTATAATTTATTACTTTTTATTTTATTGTTATTCCTTATGTATATTTATTTTTTAGTTTGTATATTTGTATTCATTTATTATGCTTGTTTGTATTTTATTGCATTTATATTGAATTTTTTGTATCGTGTTATATATACTGAATAGTATACAAATATAAACAAAAAAATACATGAAACCATCAGAAAAAGCAAAAAGCAATAATTTTACATTACATCGAGGTGCGCAAAATGCTGCTTCATCCGAAATACAAATGAAAATAAAATTTTTAAAGAAAAACAACGAAGTTACCCTTTCACTAAATTGCAAAATGGAAAAATGTAAAAATAAATCCGGTTTGCAGACTTTTTCAATGGTCGCCTGCAAGCAGGGATTAAGAACTTGGATTTTTTTCTGTGAGAGATCTGCCCAAAAATTAGTCCCTCCTGACCCAAAAATCCCAAGAGAAATGAAAGACTCTGTCAGAACACCGACTCAGCAAAGCAGTACACCAAGATTATTTTGCTTCAAATAAATGTTGGAATAAAAATCAACAGCCATCAGGAATTTATTGACCGTCATTGGTACATAATATAAAATAGATCACAAAGTAAAAAACAATTAAACTTATTTCCTCTGTTGAGAAGCTAGAAATGTACCGCACAAATACATTCCATTCCATTATTGTTATAATTTCCGCCTTATTAGCGGAAAAACACTCCCTAATACTTTCCCCAGAAAAAAATATTCGTCCTTAAACCCTGCTTTACCTATTAAGCAACAGAGAAGGAAAGTGCAAGAGAAAAAGTAAAGATAGATACTCCCGAGGGGAATTGCCAATGTTTAAATTAATAAAAATTAATCCTTAAAAGCCAAAAACCTTCATTCGTTAATCCTTCTAGGTTACATCAATTTTAGGCATTCGTTATTATATAAATTTTGAATCTGATTATTAGTTGCTACTATATTAAGCCTTGTAATTGCAATTTTATAATCCTGCTATATTTGGGGAAAAAAAGGGTTTAGAAAATTATAGAATTTAAATTTTTATGGAAATTACTGAAAGTTTTGACACAAAAATCAAATTGTTCCTATTTTCCAAACACACCTAGCAAAATCCATTTCCTAGACATCACAATTTTAATATCCAAATAAGATCCTTTATTCTGTATTACGTTAGCTTTATTAAGTTTTAATTCGTCTGGATAACGATTAATAATTAAGTCAAGTTTATCGGTGTTTAATAGAAAAAAATCGTCTATATATCTAAAACCGTTTATTAAATTTTCCGTAATTAATTTATTTTCCAAAAAGTATAAAAAATATTTGCCAGTGCACTAGAGAATGCACTATTGGTATCCCTGTGTTTTGCCTATAAAATATTTGTCATTAGAAAGGTAATTTTCCAGAATGTTAAATATATACAATTCAATTCTATCAATAATAGACTCATTTAAATATTCTTCGTACATAAATGAACAAACATCGATTACTTTTTCGTGTGGTAAATTCGTGTAAACATTTTCGAAATCGAAAGTGTTCAAATTGCTAATTGCGTTATTGTTTAGAAATACTAAAATTTGATTGTTATTGTTAATTAGGAAATTTTCCTCTTTTCCTATGTTTTTCAGAATAATTTTTAAGAATTTAAAGAAATATTTTACTGTTTGAAATATAGCTAACAATGCCACATACCACAACTACTTTCAGTTTGAATTTTTAAAACTTTTTTGAATTTTTTACTTTGATTTTTTTTATCAAAAGCCAACATTCTTTTGTCCAGTTCCTTTTCACTACTTTTAATTAAGCTATATGTTGCACTAGACAGACATTCATTAATTAATATTTGCTTATAATAATATTTACACATTATGCAATAATGTGTAAATATTATTAAAATTATTTGCCGTCATGTCTACTATTGTTACAATAAATTTCTCCTTTAAGGTTTTTAATTTCCTTCATAATTGATTTATTAACAAATATACCCCTTTCCCTGAAGTTACCGTTTTGATTGTACATATTACTTTTCATTTTCTTCAGAAACTTCTGCTTCCATTCACCAAACCCTTCAATTGACCAGTGGTACATTCTTGTAATTTAAAAAAATATCATATCTAGATCTCTGCTAATAGAAATCAATATCTTTCTGTAACTCAATTTTTCTCCTAATCTAAACTTATCTTATCATCTTTATTAACTTATGTAAATTGTCGGATTCAATCATCTTTAATTCTCCTGTAATAACTTGTTCCTTATCTGTATCTATAAATTCTTTAAATTTTTCATTATTAGATTAACAATGCGTTTCATTTAACTAAATTAATTTTTTACTATGAGAACTATAGATGCATATCTGTTTTTTAAGCGTTTAGATAATTTAAAAGCTATCGAAATTTCTGTATTCTCCTTAGAGGAAAGAAATCCTTTGCTTTCTTGTATGATTTTTGATATCTCTAGAACTTCGAAAGTAATGTCCAAAAATTAATTAAACACTGCTCCTTATTTACTATATTACAATATTATTACTATACTATACTTATTTACTATACTGTACTATAATCTTCTATTATTATATTATATTTATCACACTATATTGTATTATATTAAAAAATTATTTGTATTGTATTACTTAAATAGTTTTGTTTTCTATTTCAATATTATTTGCCTTGGAATTTTTCTTCCCGCCGACTTGTGACATATTTCACACCCTTTGTGTAAGGTGGGTCGGCGTGGGCGAAAGAAATCGGGTGGGGGGGGGCTCTTACAGGATTTTTATTGTATATCCTGAGACCTCTTTCATTTTTTAAAAAATTTCTAATTTCATTTTCTGCTATTCTTCTTCCTCTTAACTTCCCAAACAATGTTTAAATTAATGTCGTAATAGGACAGTCCGTACTCTCGGGAAATGTTTAGGGAGGAGCGACATTTTTGCGTTCTGGAAGATAGGGTAGTTCGGATGCCTTTATAGTTCGATCAGGGCCTTCTATTAGTTCAGCAGTATGGTTTGAAGGGTAAAGAATACAGAAGATATTAACTTAGAAAATTAGGGGTTACTGTGCACCCAGTTCTTCTTTATCAGAATCGGAAACTGATCATGTGGATCCCCTCCCATTTCTAACTTTTTTATATGAAACAAAAAAGATTGAATTCATATGGAAATAAAAGCTACTTAGTGCAGCGTCTAAAGTGATCTAGTTATCTTATGGTAATTATAAAATTAAACTCACCAGACCTACTTAAACAGAATAGTGTCTAGAACTATAAACACTAAAATTTCGTACTTTTGTGAATAGACTCTCATCTCAACTGCACTCTAGCGACTGGTGATCTGACTGCTGTTTTGAAGGGACGACAAATTAAGAGTTGCCTAAACGTCGTTTGGAAACTTCTTTCATCAATATTTCAAAAAATAGAAAGGGGTACCCAGATGTCACGCGTACGCAGTTGCTTAGTCTTATTATATAGGTAAATATTCAATATCAAAATCCCCAACAATTGACAAAAACACATGAATGAGCATCCTGTCAGTGAGTTGTATTAATACAGAGCACCTTAAAACTACTTATCGTCGGTGATCTTAAACATGTGTGTCTGTAAATTGGTAAAGGAGGGGCATATTCTGTCCCTACCTCAGTGTTTGGTCTCGTAAATTTTTTTATATTTCGCATTATTTTCTAAACAACTGATGCTTAGAGGAGTGTTACATTCACCGCGAGGATCTTTATTATGCTCATATTTTATAAGCATGCTTATGTTCGAAAAGCCAGCATCTAATAGCATGGCCAAAATGGTCACAATTTTTAAAATCTCTTATTGATATAAAGTGCAGAACAGAACACCACTTCATGGCCCTGCGACTATAACATTTTGGTTATTTAAACAGTGTGGCGCACATGAAGTGGAAGAGTCATCGGAAGACGCTCCTTAACTGTCTAGCAAATGAAGACGAAGGTAGACAGATAAAAAAGTTTACAAAAATACAAATCTAAAAATCTGGAATAATATACAAGAAACTAAAGGGAAGTATCATATAAAACCATATACAAACAAAAACTGTAGAAAGGAAGAAATATGAGTATGAAGTGTACAATATCAAGAAACAAGAGAGAAAAAAATTAATCAAATAAATAAGTCCACAAAAACGAACTAAAATGCGAGTGTTAAAGCACTTGTGTCTGCTCTTTTGATTGTTCTTTTCTCCAAAAAGTGGAAGTTTTTCTGTGTGGAAGTGGAGAACAGTTCAGGTGCGCTGTCACTTCGGTGAATAGGCCGCAAAAAATTCCCCATGTCGGCCTGCAGGTAATGAAAAAGGCTTGAAGAAAGAAATGATCATGGGTTCATTTGGAAATCTCTTGAAAATCATTAAGATGGTGATGCAATCGTTGGATTTTAAGTCGGGAGCCTTTTCTGAAAGCCATGTTGCGGAACCAGATTACCTCATTTTGCTGTACCGGTTTAGTCATGTGGTAGGATGCAGTCAGAATGCACTCTGTCGTATAATGCAAAGGAGCGCCGTTTGTGTTTCCACATGGGCAATTTGCTGTTGAGGCAAGGTTAAACCTTTTCAAGTACTAGGTAAATTGGCCGTGTCCTGCAGGAAACAAGATTTTTTCCCTTTCCAGTAGCATGGATGAGTCGAGATTCTTGGAGGGATGTTAAATGTGCACCTCCCCGTATCTTCATCTTCCCAATCTGACTGCCAGTCCTCCATCATTTTTTTCTTGAAGATTGATTTCTGGGAGGAAATCGGAGCCTCAACAGATAGTGGGTCTCTATCAGACTCAGCAGCTTCTTTTGCTAATCTTTTCGCCTCCTCGTTTCCGTCGTAGTCCACGTGAGCTTTGATCCAAGAAATGTGCATATGTTTATTCGTGATAAGGCTCTTATAGATCTCTCTAGCTGTTAGGCAGGCAAGTGTCCAGGAGGTTAGCTGCCGCCTGGACACTTGCCTGAATACCCAATAGAATTGTGATTGGCTGGTGGGGGATGATGGTTGCATGGTCTTTCGCGTGTTTCAAGGCCACAAATTCCGCCTGGAAAACAGTATTGTAGTCTTCCAGTTTTGCCAATCATCTGTAGACTATATATTGTCCTGACCAGATGCAAAATGCTGCCCCTACACCTTTTTCGGTCTTCGAGCCATAAGTTTAGATGCGGGTGCCTGATGTTATACCCCCCCCCCTGGGACCAAAGAAAGCTGTTCCTCTGTCGGGCATTCAGCGGGATGTGCAGCCCAGCCCGTTTCCCTCTTTTCAACCTCTCCAGGAACGAGAGCAGTCAAAATGTCCGAAAGGGAGATGTTGAGTCTTCGAATGGTTGTGACTATGGCCTCCTGCTGGAGCTGGAGGATAAGAGGTGGAATTCTAAGTATGACCTGGAGTGCCGAGTTTGCTGTGGTTCTGTATGCTCCTGTAAGAGCAAGCCGGTATTGACTTTGGATCGTATTAAGCTTCCTTTTGATTCTAATTGGTGGGTTTAGGCAACAGACTGTAGCTCCATAAGCAAGCATCCTTTCTATTACAGTTTTGTACAGCATTCTTCTGAGTTTAAGTGAAACTCCACAGTTTTTCCGGTAATCTTTAGTAGGTTCTGGTAAAGAGTAAATGATTTGGTTGCGATATTTCGAAGGTGCGCATTCGAGTTTAGTTAGTCATCTATAAGGAGTCCGAGATACTTTATTGTGTGTTTTCTTTGGATTGTCTCTACTTGCCATCGAATCCGTTGGGGGTCTTGTTAATTTGCTGAAGAGGACGTATTAAGTTTTATCTCTAGAAATTTGAAATTTATTTTTGTTGGCCCAGTTAATGAATTTTTGTATTGCTGCATGGATTTGTTTTTCAATTTTTATTTTCATGGGGACGTGAGAGACGATCAGAAAGTCGTCGGCTAAGGCTTGTATGGCTGTGTTTTCTGTCCAAATTTCCTGCAGAATTTCGTTTGCGACTAAGTTCCAGAGGTCTGGATCACTGCAGGAACCCTGTGGGCAGCCCATCATCTGATATAATTGAGAATAATTTTTCTGTTTAGAAGTAGATTTCTGAAAATAGTTTATATGTTTTTGTGGTAGTGACTATTGTCCAGACAGTTGACAATTGAGGAGTGTTGAATGTTATCGAATGCGCCCTTAATGTCTGTTGAGAGTACCAGGACATGAGGATTTTTCTTTTTGCCTTCATTGATTTTTGAATGAGATGGTGAATTGCTAGTTCCGTCGAGCGTTCGTCTCTGAATCCGTACTGTTTGTCGCCAATCTTGTTAAGTCTCTCCGGGTGGTATTTGAGCCTCTGTGTAAGGAGTTTCTCTAAGACTTTTCCAATAGTTTTCAGTAGAGAGGTAGGTCGATAAGAAGAAGCTTCGTCGTCAGGTTTACCTTCTTTTTTGTATAGGACATTATTATCCAATTTTATCGGGTCAGGAAATGTCCCAAGATGCAGGCATTTCTTAAAATTTCCATGAACAGAATAGGAAATCTTTTGTTTGCTTATTTGTTCAATAATTATATTGTCAGTACCGTCAGGTCCTGGTGCTTTTCCCTTATGAAGGTTTTTGATGAAAATTGGAATTTCCTCTTTTGTGAAGGGGACATCATCTGGTGTATTGGTTCTTATTGTTGGGACGTCCGCATAATCTAGTGGGTTCGGGAACATTTGCTCAAGGATATTGTCTGCAAATTTAAGATGGCATCTTGTGGGGTTGTTGTTCTTTAAGGCTATGAGATGGGCGGGAGGAATGGTTTTTCGAAAGACGGCTTTGTATTGTTTACCATATGGGTTTGAGGCGTTGATGCAGAATGTTTTCCAGCCAGGATTCTTACCCTGTTTTACATGCCTTATGTACAGTGCTTGATCCTTTTTAAGGTCAGGAATCTGCGACTTCTCTTATCTTGAGCGGTTCTTTGTGCGCTTCAGCCTGTTTTAGTCAATTTCTAGTTTGGATGTGTACCAGGAAGGGGGCCTGGCTACTTCTTTCTTTTTGGTTTTGTAGGTGTTCTTGCAGGCATCTATGAATTTAATTTGCAAATGGCTCGTGGTTTTCTCGATGTCATCTTCTGTTTGGCTGTTTCT
This sequence comes from Araneus ventricosus, assembly GCA_013235015.1. Classification (NCBI taxonomy): domain Eukaryota; kingdom Metazoa; phylum Arthropoda; class Arachnida; order Araneae; family Araneidae; genus Araneus; species Araneus ventricosus. The sequence goes on along the minus strand of BGPR01001829.1, from coordinate 75,459 downwards.
TATTTCTTCCAGAAGGGGATTGAGGCTAGGTTTAAGTTTATTGAGGAATTTTCTGTGATTCCCATGGAGGGATTTGAATCTATAGTAGGTGCTGTTCTGGATTTGTGATTCTATTTTAACATTGATATGTTTGTGGTCGCTGAGAGACGGTTCTTCTGACACCTCCCATTTGGCAAATTTAATAAGTCTAGTCGATATCTCTATAGCCCCACATGGTGTGATGTCCGTTAAGATCGGTTCCTATAATGATTGATTCACCCCTTAAAGACGTGATTATGTCTTACAAATCCTATAAGGTTTCCTGGATATTTCCGCATGGGGAGTAATAGGCCGAAATAAAGGTTATTGGATTCTGGCCGGTTTGCAATTTCACTCCTACCGTATACATTTTGCTTGCTATGATGGCAGGCTTCAGATTCTTATTAACTTTGGCTGTTATTGCTTTATTGGTTTTGGAGAGGAAGTCAGTCCAGGACGGGGAAAGAATTGGATTTTTTCTGCACGAGAATAGGGCTATTGCATAGAATTATGTCGGAATTGAAGTTAACAACTTAATTTTGAAGCTGGTGACTTGCCGCTCTGGTTCGGGCCAGGTTGATTTGCAAGATGTTTATTCAGATGCTGGCTGATGAGGTGGTCAAGTTAATGCTGCCATGAGAAGAAAAATACATTAGTAGTCCCTTGTTCGGCGATAGGCTGCTACTTCGAGGTGGTAGCAGGAACAGGAGTTGTCTGAGGCTTTGTGACAAATTTCGAATTCCTTTCCGTAGCAATAGTTGTAATGATTGCAGTTGAGGCACACGATTTGGGGAGACCGACATCTCCTGGTGTCGTGCCTGCCAGCGCAACTTCCACAGGTGGGCCTGATGTCTTTGCAGTCTTTAGCGAGGTGACCAAATCCTTGGCGCTTTGTGCAACGTTTGAGGTGAAAACACTCTCTCATGCTGTGCATGGTCCAGTTGAGGGCTAGTTTACGAGTTCTTTTGATCTTTGTGATGACCTCTCCCGGAGCCTCCAAAACCCAGTGGGAGGTGTCTTGCTCTTTTCCTCTTAACTTGAACCTTAGTTTCAGGGGAATAGACAAGGTCAGGTGGTTTTACAATAGCATGTTGCAGCTTCTCTTTTATTGTTGAATTGAGATTATCGTAGACTATGAGGTTCGGGTGGCGTTTGCCTGACGCCTTTATCTCTAAGCAGCAAAAACATTCTCTTTGTCTGTGATAGAGGTTACCAGCTTGGAAATATCCTCTCCTTTATCGCAGACGACGACTAATCCTTTGTTTTTTACCTTCTTGATGTTCTGAAGGTTGAAGTCAGGTTTGAAAAGTTCTTTCTTGAGTAGCTCCTTAACTGGTGTCTTGTTCTCAGCAGTATTTTTTGGGTATAAAAGGATAGCCGGGGATTTTTTTCCTTAGGGCCTCGACAAAAGGCATGTTTTGCCGTGCTGTGTTTTCCTGCTCCTTATGATCAATTGGGGCTTGGATCATGGTCGAGTTAGAAGGATAGATAGACGCCGAAATGGTTTCAATCCCAACCTCCTTCAATTCGAAAGGGACACTTGCAGCGGCTCTCTTAGATTTGCTGTCTTCCATTGCAGCTTTCAGCTGAAGATGGATTCTATTCTCTATTTGATTCAAGAACTAGTTGGCCTTGGCCGAGACGTCGATGGGGAGGAAAGGTATGAAGACTGAATTAGCTTGAGTGTTGCTTCTTCGGGTATTAGGCTTGCTTGTTGCAGTTCCACCATTTACGATCTTCCTCAGTTTCATGAAGAGCTCAGAGAGATGTGGGGCAAGCGACGCAACAGAGGAAAAGGAAGAAGTCGAGTCACACGTCTTTCTATTTTTGGAGATAGGGGGATGGAGCCAGAGCCTTGGATAGTCCGGGCGGCTTCCATGCATAGGGATGAGACTGACTGAGTCCCGAAGTTCGGTTGATCCATCAAAAGGTATTGGAAAAGAAAACGAAAAAATAATAAAATAAAAAAGAGTGGATGCCGGGAAAACAAAGACAAAAAGCTGCCTGAAGAATTCATGAAGGCGAGAGCAGCCGGGGCTTGTTGATCCACAATGGCACAACAGACAGTGCGTGCAAAAATTTATGCATAATACGTACAAACAAATTGAAAAAGAATTTAGAAAAAAAGAAATAAAAACCCTCGGAAAATTATTTAAAAAAAGAACAGGCTTATTAAATCAGGCAAAAAAGTTTTAAAAAAAATTCTTCTCTTTACCCTCTCTCTTCCCCCTTTTAATACCTAAAATAAAAAATAAAAAGAATTTTCTGAAAAAAGAAACTAGAAAAAGTGAAAAGAGAAGAAAAAAATTATATTAAAAGAATAAATTTTTCAATTAAATTTTTTAAAAATAAAAAAACATATAAATAAAAAATGCTTTGAAATTTGAAAAATACATGGGAAGATCATGGGCTTGGCTCTGTGCCGTTGCCTCTCCATATCCTTACCCATCTGGCAAAAGCTTAAGGAGGAAAAAAAAACTTTTTCAGAAGAAAAAAAAAGTGGTGTAGAGGGTTAAAAAAAATTAACACTTAAAATGAAAGCAAAAAAATAAATAAATAAAACAAAAAAGAAAAAAAAATGTATGGATTTTTTTCTCCTTTTCCCTTCCCTATCTAATTATTGGAAAATAAAATAAATAAAAATTAAAGACCAAATTTTCCTTCTCATCCCTTTTTTTCCCTTCCTTTAATCCATCAAAATATTTACTTCCTCCCATTCCCTTTCTTTCCACTTTCTCCTTTACTTCCCCTTCTTTTCCCCCTTTTATTGATGAATAGAAAAATAAATATATAAATGAAAAAAAATAATTTAAACCTTAAAAAGTAAAGGATTATTTTCCTCCTATTTATTTTATTCCCTTCCCTTTCAGAAAGAAAAAGGATAGTGGGGTGAGTCTAAGTTAAAAAAGAAAAAGAGAGAGTTTATCAAATAAGAAATAAAAAAAGAATTATAGAAAAGTCTAACAAAAAAGGGTAAAAAAAGAAATTTAAAAAAATCTATCAGCAAAAATAGTAATTGAGGAGAAAAAATAAAGAAAAGAAAAAAAAGAGAAGGAAAAGGAAAAAAAAAGAAAGAAAATGTCTACCAATAAAGAGTTTAAAAAAAGTATATAAAAAATAGTCAACCAAAAAAGGAATATAATATTAATTATAAAATAATAATAATAATGATACACATTGGAAAAAAATGGATAAAAATTGATATAGAGTACATCGAGTTATGCCTAAATTCGAGTTTCATGCAAAATGGGTCACAAAAATATGAATTGTCGTGCATAGAATGTTACTACAGGTGAGAAGCTGGAAGGCTTCAGGTGAACCAAATTTGGTTCTCAAAGGGTTAACCCCACGCTCGAAGAGTGGTCTTGAGGAGTAAGACAAGATGGACGAGCGAGGATTTGAACACGGAAAGAGTACCACAACAGTCAGCAAACAACAACAAAATGATCGAACAATTAACGAAAAAGAATAAACATTATAACCAGCTAAGCAGAATAGAATGTTACATTCAACTCCTAATAGTGGGAGAACAACAGGAACAGCTTAATCAGAACAAGGAAAAATATTAAGAATGTTAAAAATTGGAAGCGTGGGCAGGACGCTATTGAATGTGATATGGTGGAAGGCCAAAGAAGCTTCGGTTTATGAAGAGGAACTAGGGAAGAGGGAAAAAGTGAAGGAGGGTTGTCGAAGTGAAACAAAAATAAAAGTAAGTAAGAACTATATTTATCACCCTAGAGTAATGAAACTTGAAAGAAACGACGAGGATTCGTATTCTCTGTAGATCATCTTTATTTGGAGAAAATAGAAAATAGGCTCATGAGAAAAAAGAAATAAAAGTGGGACTATAGAAAAAAAATTCGAAAAATCATGTAATTTACAAAGGAAAATATATCTAAAGTTACTTATATATCGGTAACCAAAAATGATACAAAAAAGAAAAAAAATAAAACGATTTACTAGGGAAAGCACCCTCAACGACATAAAAAAAGGCAATACGAAAAAATAAACATCATTGGAGAAGGAGAGAAGAAAAGTAGAAATCCAGATAGATCACTACTCGCTGCTAAGAAACCATAATAAAAAATTATAAAAAATCAAAGAAACCTACTAGAATAAAGCAGCTTGCATGAAAAGGCAGATAATCTCAAGCACTATTGGCAGAAACCAAAATGGGAACACTCACCCGACTGCTTGTTTGTCGTCTAGTCGTCCATGACGAGCGATTTCATATCCAAAAGAAAATTTCTAAATTTCATGAAGAATAGTCCTCGGAAAAATCGGAAACACAATAAAGTTAATCTGAATGGAAAGCAGACAGTGAATGATGAAAAAACAGACAAGCAGAAACACTTGGTGTGACAAAAAATGAAATCTGGAGCGATGAAATAGCAGGAAAAAACGACGCAAGAAATTGAAGGAGATCACAATTTTCAGTCGTGGAGAACTTAACGGAGCGTGGTTCCGCTACGGGACAGGGGTGAAGAGATGACATTTTTCCTCGAGAGCTCCATCGGGAAGTCGATATAAAATGCAGCACTTAACTCTATCGACACGGAACCGTCCCACTCGTCCCTTCAAGCAAAAGACGATAGCCATCCGAAACGTCCGAATGTCACTCTTAAATTTCCACCCCCTTTTGTTAAGCGTGATTGATTTTACACACACGGCGCATGCTTTCTTCATTAGAGTGGCTCGCCCAGAAGGGTTTTCTGAACAGGGGAGGGGTTTCTTAGAATTAGGAGAGTGCCAGCTGTCATTGTTGTTTTTCAGGAGAGGACATGGATTTCCTTTATCTTTGATAGAGGAGCTCGGTCGTTACCGTATTTTGAGGTCCCTTAATTCCAATGGCATTAGGAATCATAGGGTTAACCATTGGAAACCGAAATAGAAACCTTCGGGAATAGAAAAATTAGGTAATTTATTAAAATAGTTCAGATATATTAACATTCCGTTCTGAAGTAGCTCGAAAGCGATTTGGGGAAGGAGACTGTAATTTCGAACCGCGATCAGATGACGAGGACGACACCTGAGCTGGAACTCCTCCTCTCAAATCTTCCACACCACACCAGCTGGAGGACATTTATCCCCTACATATGATTTAATGTGCAACAGGCCAAATACATGGCAGAACCGTACACGACTGATTTTCAGTGGAATCGGGCTTGAGCCTGGAACTTTTTAATTCCAAAGCCGAGTGCTTACCACTAGGCCACCTCAGCCCAATAGGTAATTCATTATAGAAAGAAAGGCTGATTGTCATTAGCCAATTATTGTTTCCCCTGCAATTATTAATTGGGAACTCGATTTAAATCGTATAAGACCCTACTTTATCCCCTTTCAAACTTTCATTTTTGGCCAATAATTCGGAAATTTCAAATCCTCCTGAATTTATTTCCACTTAAAAATCGTTTTTTTTAGCAATTTGCATTTTTATTTTTATGACCATTACAATTGGTATCAAGATTTTGCAAAGCCCAATGGAAATGGAAAGCAAAAGAAACGCATCTCGTAGCATCAAGATAATAACAGAAAAAGAGAGATCCTCGCTTAAATGTAATTGATTGATTTCAAAACTATGTAATGTAATGTTTGTATTTCGAATTCAGTTGCATTTATGAATTAAAATTCCTTTCCTTCTAAATAATGACCTTAAAAACTTCAGTTAGGCTGCGCTGGTGTAGTCAAATGAAAATAGCTAATGAGAAGGTTTTGGCTAAAAAAAATCTGAATATCGAGTGCATGAATGATTTTCATCAACGATTCGCTATGAATAAGCAGAAATGACGTAGAACCAATCGAGCGAGTAAATTGTAGCGAGCAATTGTAGCGAGGTCAAATCCCTCGTCTATGTGTGATGAGGGAATTTGAAAAGTGCACAGGAAACACTATCCTCATTTCAAGCTGATTTTTGGTATGCAGAGAACAGTGATATAGTCCATAAAAAGTATCAACACTGGACGTCATTCTAAAAAATGTAGCAGAAATAAAACATTTTATTGGAAACTTACATCTAGTATAATCCTACTTTTCTTTTTATTTTTCAATAAGTAAATAGCAATGATGATTTTTTTAATCCTGTTTGTTTTATTTGTGCAGAGCGGAGCAATGTTCAGTCATATTGGAGGTTTGCTCGGATACTGGCTTGGAATATCCGTGTTCACTTTCCTTGACATCATTGAGAAATCTTTCGTGACAGCTATAATTTGGAGGAGGAGATTCAAGAAGCATAAAGCACAGAAAACACCAAATTCTGATGATCTCGTCTAAAATCTTTGTTATTTATAATTGTGAATATCCTGTCTGAAAACTTTATTTATTTCTAATTCACTAATTTTTAAACTTACTGCACAGGAGTTAATGAAAAGGAGCTCTGGCAATATTTCCCTCTTCCAAACCAAGTGCAACATAAACTATTTCTACAATCCTAATGCGATAACAATAAGCTTGTTATTACTGCGATGTATCACAACTTAAGATATTAATTACAATAATTTCAACAAAATCCCAAATTTATCTCTTTAATATTTTAAATTTGATTTCTAAAACCTCATGCCAGTCATAACCAATTAAAATGTCAGGAATCACCATATTGCATGCTTTTTAGCTCTAAATCTATTGGTTATAATAGCTTTCAATAAAGATGTTATCATCTCTTTTGTCAAGAAGTGTGGCTTCATTAAGGAATTTGTACATTTAAATTTCATTGTGAAGCAGAATTTTGACAATAAATTTACTTAAATAAAGTTTAATTGAATAAATTTTTATTTTTCGAGATTCGTTTCAACATTCATCATAAATTTATTCTTAAATTATTTTAAAAATTTATTCATAAATTGACTTTTTGTTGTCTTAAATCAAATAAAATAGTCTTATATGTATTTTTAAGAATTCTACCAACTGAAAAGCAATATTTAATAACTTGCTGCTATGTTTGCATTGAAATCCTGGTGCAGTATTTCTATGTAAGTTGTAGCAGCAAGTTATTTATGACAAAAAGCAGCTTCTTTCAAACATGCACTAAAGAAATTATAGTTTTTTATATTTCACTCGACAAGCGTAAAGTTCAATTTTATATTCCCAAAATGACGAACTATTTCATGAAAAAACTAGACTTTAAGAAGAATGGTAGTGAAGGAAAGGTTTGATAAAAACGCTTTACTCAGCTTTCTTTTCTGACTTTTACCCAATGCAATGTTATGATTGATGAAAAATCCTTTATCGCTTACAATAAAATATTAGAATGAACGCATTACATTCAGCTTTACGTTTTTTAGTCATGGAAACATGGTTTCTAAAATACTTGAAAAAGTACAAAAACAATATTTTGGCTAAAATTTACAACATAACTCAGGATAGAGATTATGTGAAATATTATCTTCATTTCGCAATGTTTATTTGAATTTAAAGATTCGCAACAGGCAGAGAGAAACTGAACCCCTCTATTGTTTTAAGTTAAAAGTAAAACAATGATCTGATTTCCTGAAGATATGATAAAAATTTCAATAACGACATGTGAATGGATTATTATTTGGAAAACTGGCAGGCACTGGACTTTTTGTTTGTATGGAACTCTGATAAATACCGAAAAAAATGACAAATAAGTTATGATTCGAAGATTGTTAATTGTAAATAAATGACACTTTATTTCACTTATTGTATTTTATATAAAAACTTTTGCTTTACATAAAAATATTAATTTTTTATCAATAAAAAATGTTGCACTATGGAAGTGTTACTGTATTCTTCTCGTTTAGCACTTATTTGGAAATATATTGAGACCCAATTTGAAACGGAAACATATTTATTTTAAGAAAGGCTACATAAAACAACGTTTCTGATGTTCTTCAAAATAAACTCGGGTAAATTTAGTATTCAATTATTTCATACCAATCTCTGAATTTCTGGTAAAAAAGATGTATCTTAATAAACTCATAAAAGTTATTTGAGCGTTTAGCTGTTCGCAAATTTGAAGGGCAATTGCACCGATAGGAAATAAAAACTCTCTATTTAGCACAATCCTATAGAAAAAAGGGTAAAATTCAAATAAAAATTTAATGAATTGAAACTATAGTGTTTATATAGATCTTAAAATCTGCAAATTTAATTTTACTATTTTCTAGCATGAACAGAACTAGAAGAAGATACATATTGTCTGCAAACATCATAAAATTTCCTGAAAGCGATTTTAAATACTTTGGAAAGGATTTTCTGAAAATAAAGTCTTTCTATATAGGAACAAGAAACTGTTTTACGACAGATGGATTATGCTCCAGTGAATAAAATTATTTGATAAAAGTGAATTATTTTATTCTGTATAAAAGCACACAATGAGGAGCTTTTCAAGTAAGCTTGGGTTTTTGTTTTTCTCCTTTATGGTAAGATTGTGAAGTCTGCGCTTTTAATAGCGAAATTAAAGAAAAATATCAGTTATAAACATTACTAAATTTGTTATTATTCGGAATATTTAATTGCCACTATATTCGAAAGAAACTTCTCAAACCTTTTAAATACAATTTATCTGTTTTAGTTGAAATAAATTAGTCGCAAGACTTAGAACCAACGGGACACGGGACACACAAAATCTCACCTTATTAACAAATGAATAAATTTGCAACAAATTACTACTGGATGTCAAAATTTTTGAATGCTAATTTTAAAATGCACTAAGTTTCACTTCCGATGATACAGCAGTGAAGTAAATAGTTGCATGCTCAGAAATGCCAATGAATTTAAAAGATCGCATGTCAAAATCGTTTTCCAATGATTTATTGATTTAATTTTATTAGTAATCGTGTTCATTCAAGAATTTCGATTAATTCACAATCTTAAATATTATGACGCGTAATTTGTGATGTCCATAAAAATATTTCTCACATTTGTGGCGTTTGTTTCCTGTGAGAATTTGCGTATGTTTCGCAAAGTCTGTATTTGTAGAAAACAATTTGCCACACCCTGGGGGTGATTACAATACTGTGTGGGTCTTTCTGTATATCATTTTCTTGACACAGTTTCGATTGGAACCCATCGGAAGATAAATGTTTCAATCTGCTTTGGTTTTTAGCTTTCTGAAGTTGATCACTATCAAAGCGTATCTTTATAATACCTTATATAATGAAATATAATGCCTTAATTTTAGCAAAATAGGGAAGAAATTTTGTATTCTGACCCTCTTCTTCCAAGTGTTGTTTCTGGTAATGCTGTTAAATTTTCACTTTTTTATTTGTGAAATAATGTGAATTCGAAAGAAGTTTCTACCTAAGTAGATTTTCAAGTGAATTTTTCTTTAATTTTTACTACTACTCACCATGAAACCAAAAATTCTTAAGTCACGTAACAGGTTTTAACGAGCTACGCACGAGTTACATTTTCACAGTCCTCTGAACCTATTATTTTTATTTAGTAAAAGAATTTTGACACACAAACATTTATATTTACTAAAATATTTTTGACAGGAAACATTTTAAGTAAAAAAAGTTCCATCCGTCTTCGACTAAAGTTGGCTGCGTAATAAAACCTTTGAAAACACCATTTTAAATGATTTTAGACCATTTGAATGGTCGACGTGAGGAAAATCCACCAATCAACAGGCGGTACATTTTGGGGGCGGCCGTTGATTGGCTTAAAATGAGGAATTGAAATTCTTCATAAATCGTTGAGTTTTATTCGCAGAATAGTAGAATTTTCTTTGTTTAATATGTTTTTGTGTTAAGAAAATTTTTCTAAATATAATTGATAGGACCGAGGGACGGTATAAAAATTTAGACTTCGCAAATTATTCTGCAGTACATTCATTGAACGAAATAGCATACAATATGAATATTTATGTCTTAAAGCATTTTTCGAGTTGGAAGTAAGTCCCTTTCTCTAACAGCTTTGAATTCAGGTATTAGGTCACGAGTAGAGTTGGACACCCTGTACATTCGGAACTATTTTGTGACATAAATATACGTAATTTTTAACCAAACAATTTCAATATTTTAAGAAAAGAAGATGCTTAAAATCGTTCATAAAATTTCAGACTTACGTAAAATTTTTTCACTTCTCGGCATCGGTTTATTTGACCGCATGAAGAGAGGTCTCGTTTCAACTCAACCGTTCGACAATTCGACCATTTTTCTGTAAATTTTTTTATTACTCAGTCACGACCAATCGCCTTCATCGATTTACTCAGAATCTGGCACGATTGTTTCTTGAAATCATGAAAAACAATGCATGGGTAAGGATTTTATATTTTGATTACATATCAAGATCTTGACAATTTTATTGGTTTCAGTGTTTAGCGAGAGATTTAATTTTAATTTTGTTAATCCTGATAAAAGAAGATATATAATGAAGAAGATGTGTAAATAATTTGGATTTTAAAAAACTGAACTTTTAAAGAATGCAACGCAGAGCAAATCTTAGATTTTTTGGGGGACGCGAGTTCACAGTTCACAAAACTGCTAGTCTGCAGACTTACGTAAATAATTTGGAGTAAAGAAAAGCAAAACTTTCTAAGGATTGGAAGCGAGAGCAAATCTTAAATTTTTTGGGGGGACGCGAGTTCACAGAACTGCTGGTCCATCAAGATGATATTCTGAATAGGAAAAGAATAATAAATGAACCTCTTAAAAGGTTATAAAGATAATATTTGTTGCATTTTCATTGCTGTTTCACAATGAGTTGAGCATTGTGAATGGAATTTACAAATGCGCGTTTTGTAACGCAATAATATTTACATCGTAGTAATGTTACGTAATAATTTATTTTATCAGCAAAAGATTTTACCATTCAATTAAAGCCTCTTTTTCAATATAAGATTTATCGGAAATTATAATGTAATGCTTTTTCAGAATTAAGGAGAGCGAAATATGTTTTGTTTATATATGATGGAGATTATTCGAAATGTGATTTAAACGAGTAGCATTTTAAAGTCGTTTTATTATTCCCTGAGACTTAAATGTTTCAAATTTACATTTGAAAAATATAAAGACAGGTAATTTCAAAGTCATATCATCAGTACAGAAAATACTGTGTCTGAAGTAAATGAGATTATGGGTTTGGGATCTTAATAAGTGTAAGCAAAAAATCTATTGCGATTAGAAACATTTTCTAAAACCAAATGCATTGCATAGCACGATTTACAATATCGAAGATTCATTTATAGTAAAGTTTATTTAATTTTGACAAAGTCGACCACATGATGCGGAAAACCAATCTTCAAACTTCTTACGAATACGAACTTCTTACTATATATACTTCTTAATATCAGGTGTACTTTAAATCTGTTGGGGTTTGACGTCCTCCCTTTGATCAGGCATAAAGTTTTGGAGAATGGATGACGGGAGAAGGTATCGCTTTCGTAACCAGTGACTCAAAATTCCGAAATCTGTTTTTAAGTAACTGTGGTGCAGCTTCTAAGACCAAGGTTATTATGATGAATCATGAAATCGTTCTAATATTGTTTATATCTGTGAAATAGACTATAGGTCGATGAATCGATTTAAGAAAACTTCCTCGATTGTTGTTTCTTATTTTTCTCCTTTTGTTTTGTTGTTTTTGAAAACAAATTTAAGGTCTTAAATCGAATACATGATTTTTTTATTGTTAAAATGTAAGAAGTATTAAGAGCTTAAATCAAATAAATGCCTTTTTTCATTGTTAAAATGTAAAAAAAACCTCTTTAATTAAGGGCTTAAATCGAATACATGCCTTTTTTCATTATTAAAATGTAACAAATAATACCTTTATTTAAGGGCTTAAACCGAATACAAGCATTTTTTCATTATTAAAATGGATCAAATAGCACCTTTGTTTAAGGAATTAAATCGAATACCTGCCTTTTTCATTACTAAATTTTAACAAATAGCTCCTTTATTTAAGGGCTTAGATCGAATACAATTGTTTCCTTTTTCATTGTTAAAATGTAACAATTAGAACCTGTACTTAAGGGCTTTAATCGAATGCAAGCCTTTTCTCATAGTTAAAATGTAGCAAATAGAACCTTTGATGTGTTGAAAGTACAACCAGGAGCGGTCTGGTGTAAATAAGGGCCAAGTTTACCAACCTACAAGACAATAATATGGTGGCCCCTACCCTCAACCAACTTATTTTTTTAAATTCTATAATGACTATATTTTGAATGTCAAACAAACTCTTACTTAGAAATACGCGTGTTTTTCCTGCAAATGTAACTTAACCTTCCAGCGGGCGCGCCTGCGCAAATTTTACGACACACTTGATTTTTCATGCCCTATTCTCACATTTGGAGTCAAAACTATCTGAAGGTCATTGCTATTCCTTCATGTGACCCTTCTCTTGAGGTTCAAACGGGTTTGTCTGAGTTTCAAGGCTATTTCATACTGTTTTATGCTTCTGTCGTAAAAATTAAGACGCGCGTACGCCCGTGTAATTTGCGCATTCATTTGCGCTTCAGGTTTGTGTTTGAAAGAAAGAAAATGATCGTCAAAATCAATGCAATGTATAGTATAAGCGTCAATATCTGACAAAAGTTCAATCTTTCGAATGCAAGGAGAATGATAAGAAACTAAGAAGAAACTCTTTGTTGTGCAATCTTAGTTGGTATTATGCTATTTTTATTATATATTGCTTAATACCTTTTTTCAGAAAATAATAGTATTAAATCTCATTGCTTTCTCTGATTTCAGTACAATTTCAGAGCATAGAATTAGACATACAAAAATTAATTTTCACTCTTGATGAAAGGATTTGCTTTTCTGAAGTGTCTCTTATTACTATAAAGAAGTAACTTACAACTGCAAGGGTAAATATTATGAAATTTATTGTGTCGTAAAAAGTACGACGCGCGTCCGCTCGTGTAAAAAAAATTAGCGCGCCCGCTGGATGGTTAATAATAATATGGTAATAATTTGTAAATTTCAGTTATATTCAAGACTGTATAGTGATCTTACTGAAATTAAAATAATATATTTAACAAACTTAATTTTAAAATATATGGCTTAATTTAACACTATTTAATAAATTTTGCTCAAAAATTAACTTTTCTTTTCTTTTTATAAGCACAATCTTTCATTATCTACTCAATTTCATTTCTTCAGAAAATGTTCGCAGGTATTATTCGGATAAGGGGAAGGGACACCAATATGAAAGAGAAGTTACTTGTAGTTTTACAGGAGCTCTCATGTGTATAAAAAAACATTTTTCCTCTTTATGCTCCTGCTTTGGCACCACGGGCAGTTGCACGAGCCTCGGGTCGCCCCTGAGTGCAACTACCGAGAATTAATTCGGAAGAAGGCTATAGCATGAAAATCGAAGCGTTTGTTATTTGAATATATAAATGAAGTGATCATGAAAAGCACTTTAGTTAAGTGCAGTTTTGCTACGGTGTTATATCTTTAAATGAAAAATTTATCACTGATACAAAGAGGGTTATTGTTGAACACGCAACGAATATAGTTCATCACCACTAATTGTGTTCATCCTTTATGCCATTATATAATTATGCTTACTGTAGGTTAGCGAAGTCATGTTAATTAAAATACTACAGAAATAATTTTTCCTAATACGGGGAGCTTATTTCTGTTGGGAGTATATGGAGGTCCAAAACCTATAGGAACTAATTTGAACGTTTTTCTCCGAACAGTCTTGTTGCAGTGTTGATAAATTACAGTCAGTATGGTAAACAGCCGTGTAATTGATGTCGACGTAAGTTACTCATCGATGCAGTAAATTTTTCAAACACATTTTTCGTTTCATTACTGAACTATTACGCTATTATCTATCTTTACTACAATTTTGTTGTTTCATCCTTAACCATTAGAAAAATATTTAGGCAATGAATTTGTATCTTTTTGAACCATTTGTGAAAAAATATACTATGATTATTATAGAAGAATTCCAAATATATGAATTCAAATGTATCTCAAATGTATTGAGCATAGCTTTCGGGTTTTATCCAAAGGCATCCACGGACATTCGAAATGTTTTCTTTTACAAATTTTCTTCTCAACAGTTTAAAATTTTGCAGGCATCAACCCGATAACGACAAGCGTCCTATTTACAGGCATTGGTAATTTTTTTGGCTTTATTTAGCAAACCAGTTTGTATTCTTAAGCTGAAAAAAAATTTCTATGGGCATATACCTTAAGATATCCAGATTTTGAAGAATTGTTTTGATTTTTTTTCTTTTGATCGATTTTTGAGGTAATGCGAGAAATTATAAAGTAATCTGTATTTTTGATATTTCAACGTAATTTAAAAATCTTTAACATATATATAAAAAATAGTTTTGTAATGATATTCTACCTATTTTTTAAATTATTTCTTTCTAAGAAAAAGAAGAAATGAACTCCCTAGTTTTTTTTCGGAATTTAATTTTATTTCACAGTTATCTTAATATTAATATTTTAAATATGCTTTAATAAAAAATAATTAAAATCTACGCATTAAATTAGCTAAGGCGGTTCAGAGAATCACTATAGAAGATAGCGCAGAGAATTTTATTGCAATAAATTTATTTATTTCTGAGTTATGGGTATAACCCAGATAGCAATTTAGTTTGCAGCAAATTTGCAGCAGACTTACACTGCAAGTCTGCAAGCTTTCTGCAAATTTGTCACGACAAGTATGCAAGTGTGAAACAAGCTTGCAGCAAGTTAACGCAAGCCTCGAAGTCACCATAGGACGAACTTGCAGCAAGTTTGCCGCAAGCTTGCATTGCAAACTCATTGCAAATTATAGCAAAAACAGAGTACGAACACAACCCGGGATAGAACTCGCGACCTCCCGGTTCCGAAGCGGAGACGCTAACCATTGAGCCAGCTGGACTCTGAGAGGAGAAGATAGATTTCGCTAATACATCGTTCGATTCGATTCCTATACGATTTATTTTAAACTTTTTTCTTGATTTCATTAATTTTTTGAGTTGAGAATATGATTTGAAGTCAAAGAGAGAGCGATTTTCGCTAATAACTACGTTTTACTAGCAGCATAAATTATGTTAGAGTTCAAAAGTTAGAACTTAGAGTTCAAAAGAAGTTAGAGTTCAAAAGTAATTACTTTAAAATGGGACAAAATGTCTAAGTTATTATTTTTCAACAAACACTGACTGTTTTTCAGATTTCATTTTGTTTATAAACGTTAAAATGTCAACATTAATTAAAATGCGATATAGTTTTCTTTAAAGTGCGAGTGATATATTTAGTAAAAAGATAGAAAATGTTTCAAAATTTTTTTTTTATAAAAAAGGTATTTTTTTCACAAATTATCATTGATTTATTGAATTAACAAAAAGAAGGGCGGTCTAGGAGATGCTATTAAAAATCGGATGTTTTTTTAAAACAGGACAAAGATAATTATCTCTTTATTGTGCTATCTTTGCATGAAGCTTGTTTTGCAAATTTCCTGCAAGTTTGATTTGCAAGGGAGGTGGCGCTATTTGTCACATCGAACTTGCAGCAAATGCGTTGCAAGCGAGGGTGGTGCTAGTTGTCACAGCGAACTTGCTACACGTTCGTTTCAAGTTTGACGCGTCAAATTTTGCCGTGACAAGGGAATATCAAGTCAAAATCAAACTTGCTGCAAACTTACGTGCTATCTGGGAAATATAACATTTTATAAAATAATCTGTGTATATAATTCTCTTATATGGCGACAAAAATGGGTCAAATTTCTTAATTGCCGTTTGGCAACAGCCCGCAAGTTTGGTTTGTTTATATCGGCGAAAAATTCGAGACAACGATTTTTTTTGAGTTAAATAATTTGAACAAAATAAGTTTAAATCTTTCAGTTTCGAGTAGGCAAATGAATGTTTCCTTAATGTATCCATTTTAGTTAAAAGGTTGAAGAATGGGTTATTTCATCTTTCGAGTACTCACATTTTCTGAGTTTTAAAAAACATAAGTGACTACCTATAGAAAACTGTTGTACATTTTTTGACTAAATTGTAACTGGATTGAGACTGTATACATATGGGGAAGGCTTTCTGAGCAAAATTTCGTTTAAAAGAGTGCAAGTTTCAGATTTTGTAGGAGAAGCAAAAATTTTGTAAAAAGCTATCTAATCAATTTTAAAAAGTTAAAAGTAAATAATTATTAAGTTAAGTTCAAACAAGTTAAATTACAAATTTTCTATAGTTTAAAATATAAATGGCTACCCAGGTAAAGAAGATATATCTTATCGGAATAAATGAAAATTGGCGTGAGGAAGGTTTTTTGAGCAAAATTTCATTGAAAACAGTGCGTATTTAAAATCTTGGTTCAAAAAGCAACAATTTTGGAAATTTGGAATAAGGGTATTTTATCAATTTTAAGAAGCTAAAAGAAAATAATTATTATGTGTTTTAATTTTAATAGCTAATATGAACATATTTTCAGCCACTTTACACCCTAATATGTACTTTTTCAGCTAAGAGGTTTTAAAATAGAAAAATAGTCATAAGAAGCAAGCATTTTGAAGATTTTGAAAAGAGCTACCTTAAAATTTTTAAAAACCTAAGAATACATAATTAATTTATTTTAATTTTGAATTGTTAATATGAGCATGTTTCAAGCCAATTGTTTTTAAAATTGTTCATTTTCAGGTAAAAGGTTGTAAAATGGGATAAATCATATCTGGACGATTTTCTGAGTTTTAACACATAAATAACTTCCCAGAGAAAAAAATTATATCTTAATTGGCTAAATGAATTCCCAAGAATTACAACGTGATTCTTGGGAATTGGGTAACGGAGAAAGCAGCTGGTGTAACACTCTAGTACTCTAAAATTACTCAAGAGCTCTATTTATTTATTAGATATCCCGAGACTTTTCAAACAAAACTTAGAATTTAATTTTTTGATTGAGAAAGGAATTCCAAAAATAAAAAAAAACATTATAACACAAAACAATTCATTTTGGGAAAAAAAATATTCCCAGTATTTGATATGTAAGAAAATATTGACCGATTAATAACAAAATAACTTCAATATCTATGCCAAAATCTCTCACTTGAATAAAATCTCAAAGAATTTGTATAAAATATTGAAATGCTTGAAGCATTTCGAAATTTGAGATATTTCCATTTTTTTTTTTTTCGTTTTGAATGAACAGCATTTTTAACACACAAAAGTTTAATAAATGAGTTTGAATTTAATCAATAAAATACTCCAAATATGATGTTGTATGTATTTAAACTTTTTACACGCATTTCAGCAATAACAAACATATTTTTGCATGATAACTCAAAAGATGTTTAATATCAAATACGGTAAAAATTTTGATTCTTATCTCATTCGTTTTAGCAATTTTGCTGGAAGTCACGAAATGCTACTCAAATATTGCATAAAATGGAAAATTGGATTGAAAAAATATCATTTTCAAATTTATATACTATTATATTATCTGCATTTAAAAATTATTTTTAAAATAATTAGATGTTGAAGAAAAAATATAAAATAAAATTTTTATATTTTGAAACTACAGTGGTTTCCTAGATATGTAATAAAAATCAAGATAAAAAACTTAAACAAAATAAAGATACATCCTATGTACATAATAATTAAATTATTTTTCTACATTTCTTACATAAAATTGCCTATAAAATTAAGATATGTATGAAATATATATTAAAGTTGGCCTCTCTAATCGGGGCGCAACAGATAATCTCTAAATTATTAGTGATATGCATGTAATTCCAGTTGGAAAAATTATTTAAATGACGTAAAGAAGAATCATACTACATACTGTTTGAGTCAATTATTGTACTATTCCACTATGCCTAATCTGCATTTGTACCCTTTGCTTCATCTACAGATAAATGGGGATAGAGTTCAAAGTGCATCTAGAAATTAAACCGCAAACATGACATGAAAGGATCCAACTTTTGTATCATATAGAATGACGGATCATTTGGTGAAACTTCATTTTCCCGATCTGAAAGATGGAAAAATCTATATATGTCCACAAACCTGTCCCTTTCCATTGTACGTTTTACTTTATAGTTTCCAAGCGTAGGATTCGAAGACCAGTAATATGTTATTATAGGTAGTTTGGCGATTCCCATAATGAGTATTATAGCTGAAGAGTTCCTCAATATCTTCAATTGGCTTCCATCGCCATTTTTTGACACCAATGGGTTCCCATTTATCAATGGTAGCAGAATTCACAAATCCTGCATATTTGTTTGTGTTTTCACGAATTTGTCACACATATCATTCGTAAAAAGCATTTTAAAATACTCTCCTGCTTCAGATGCAACAGGTAAATTGTGCTTAGGGCCTCCGCCATATTTTCGAAGCTCTGTTAAATCAATCTGCCCATTTTCTATCAGTTCAGTCCAAGAAGGTTTAAAGATTGAAGCACTATTTACTGCCTCCTCATCGTTCGCCTGATCCTCGTCTGTTTCATCTCCAGGATCTTTGTTCAAAATGAACGAAACATCAGCTAAGGAATCATCTACTGGCCAGCCATCATCTTTGCTAACACTGTCATCAGAAGCAAAAAAAAATGGATTCGATTTCTTCTTTATTAAGCTCACGTTTCCTTTTACTCTTAATTAAGATGTAACAAGTGAATGAAATTTAATATTAAACTAATAATACCAAAATTGATTGCAAAAACGCAGAAAATCAAGTCAAAAGCAGCAGCACAAGGAAGATCAAAAATTTTCAGTATGGCATTCGAGCAAGGAACTTAGTATTTATACAGCTTTTGTGGCACGCCTATGGTACAGGTATATTTTCAGAAAAAGAAGAGACAGTGCAACGAATCCGTCTTTTTGGTTATCTGCCATCCATCTCAACATGTGTTCATGATTCATTGTTACTATAGGAACAAGAATTTGTGAAATGGTTCGCTTTTCACTTATTGTACAGCGCGTGATAAATGCCGATGCAAGTACTCCGGTGTCCAACACAGTGTTAGCTGTTTACATCATTGTTCACGTAAAGGAACAATACCGTAAACTAATATCAGTTGTAAAACGGTTTTCTTTCATAAAAGAGTGTCTCTTCATTCCTTTGTCGAAAACTACAAATGAGATATTGAAGATTCTCATTGATAGAGTACGATCATCTGTCTTTATTTCTAAGTTTTGTGAACTTGCTCTCCAAATTGATGATCCTAGCAATTGTATAACAAAAATATTTCATTATAACGGCGAAGCAACGAAAGTGAGGAAATCTTGACTCTACGCGGGCATGGTTCTCGTCGAAACCCCCTCAATAATTTACAGTGCGCTTCAGAATTTCGTTCATATTTCTACGGTTTTGCTAATTTTGAAAAGAAAAGAGAATACAGAAAAAAATTTAGAAATATCTACGGGGTAACTAGTTCCGTTTTTGAGAAATTCAATACAAAAAAATCATTTTTCCCCTAGGAAAACAAAGTTTATCTCTATATAAAACCATGAAAAAAGAGGACTATGACTCTAGTTGCCTTCAGTTGTCCTTATTGAATATAGACAAGCTTTTTTTCATCAAATA
This sequence comes from Araneus ventricosus, assembly GCA_013235015.1. Classification (NCBI taxonomy): domain Eukaryota; kingdom Metazoa; phylum Arthropoda; class Arachnida; order Araneae; family Araneidae; genus Araneus; species Araneus ventricosus. Next base: position 56,018 of record BGPR01001829.1, on the reverse strand, counting down.
AATCAACATAAAGTGGCAATTTGCCTATTTAAAAAATTCTTAACAAGTGGTTTCCTGTAGAAACCAGAGCTATCTAATCCAATGGGCTGTATCTAAAGGGTGCCATTAATCCAAAGGCGTCCAAAAATTTACTATATTGATTTATTTTAATTTTGAGTGAAAAAAATTAATTATAATGTAAAATATGTTCATTTAAAGCTATGTTTAGGGCTTGTAACTAGAGCCAGAGATTTTTTAATGTTGCATAAGCATTTATATCATTTCAAAACATATTCATATTCACTCAATCAGTGAACAAATCATAAACTATGCTTGTAATGGAAGTAACTGGTATTACAGAAGCTCTCTTGCAAGATCATGTTTTGAAAAGACAAAGATCAATAAAGTTTAAAAACGGTAATCGGAGAACAGGTGACTTTCTTTTCTTCTCAATTATACTCTATTAGGTAAAAATTTTCGTTGGGATATAGGCTTTAAAATTCCTGGTTATGATTCTGACGTGGCGCCAAATTACTTTTTCCCAGGGCGCTCACTTTTATTTAGACTCCCTGGTCGAAACCACCGCCCTTGTGAGGGTTAAAAGCGGCTTTCTAGTGTCGAACTTTCTAAAAAACTTTTAACAGAGATATAAAATAATTTGTGCCCATGTAATTCCTTTAAATAAACGGAGTTGATTCAAAGAAGATTTGATTTTCAATCTGAAGATAGATTTATTTCATAACTAGCTGTTATGCCCGGCGCTTCTCGGGATTAAAAGACTTTCATGTGTAATATTTTTGAGTTAAAAAATTACTTATGTATAGAAAATTACAATGCCCAAAATTCTTTTATCGTCTGAAATGTTTTTAAAAAATTAAAATGAGAATATCAGTTGAATGAGTGGAATTTCAAAAATCGCCGATTTTCTCCATAAGTTATTAATATTTATTGCATATGTACATCAAATTTTGTTCATAAATCTTTTAGTATAAGAAGGATTTTAACGAATTTTTTGGGACAATTACATAGTAAATTTTTCTTTGAGAAAAAGCGTTAGAATAAATAGGAGTAAAAAAATTCGTCTTCATCCAAAATTCTTCGAATGCGATCTAGTAACAGTTCTTATATATTCTTGCTCTTCACCAATGAAAAAAGTGTTATAAATTGTAAATTTTATACACAATTTGATTTTTGAAAAATTATTAAAATGAAGGCAACAAATTGAACGGAAATGAAAGTTGTGTCAAGAAAAGTTAATTTTTTAAACTTTTATTATATGTAAAAATAGTTCTGTGACATAATACAAATTTTCGAAAGATATCACGGAAAATGCCAAAATCTTGTTTAATTTCCAGTTAACTGAAATTTCAATAAGATTTGGAGCTTTTAAAAGTTGAAGGTTGACTCTCTTCTTATATAAAACATATTTATAAAAACAAGTAATATAAAAAAATTTTAAAGTCAATTCATACTTAGGTCAACAAAGAAAAATTAGAAAAAAAATAAAGGAAAAAAATTGAAAAAACTGTATTAACATCAAGTGTCATCCACTAAAAGTTGAAAAAATGTATTTGAACTTGAGTGGATGAATAAAAAGTATTTTATTAGCGATTGAAAATTTGAACAAGATAATAAATATATATAGGGAGAGTGTGAACTAATAGTAGGAATTGAATAAGCAAAAATTTCAGAAATAAAGGTAAATTAGTTCAAAGTCTAACCGTTGCGTAGCAACGGAGTAGCTATAAATTTGCGTTATTTCAAAATCGTCTGCACGTAATTAGAATTACTAAACTTTAAAAAATTAATAGAAATTGAAGAGAAAATGGGACAGATATAAAATTGGTATCATTAAAAATGTAAAATTTTGAACTTTAAGATGGTATAAAAATATTTTTGTTGAACAATTTGCTCCGAAGTGACGGCGGAAAAACGGTTTCCGTTAATTTCTAATTAACTGACTATTTAATATACTTTTGGACTTAGATAAGCTCATACGCGTCTTCTTGTCTTTAATAATAAGTCTGCAAAATTTGTTTGAGAACAGTCCATTGGTTTAGGAGCAGATGTGGAACATAGCCACAATGACTTTTATTTATATTAAGATTATTTACAATGCATTCAGTTTCTATACGAAGAGACAGGTAATAACAAAAAAAGGAGAAATTGTTAGATTTTATAATATGACAAACAAAAGTTGATGTTCTAAATTCGTTATGCTGGAAAAATGATGTCTCAAGAAATACTTGCTCTTGAATTATGTTTTATATTTTTACAATATTCAAAACATCTCTGTAATTAATCCCTTGTAATTTTTAAATACAAAAATGCGGATAAGGATATAAAAAGAATTGATGCCATCGAAAATATCTGTTAGATACTTATTATAATTCAAATTTTATGTAGTGCCGCCCAATGCCCGCCTTCCAGTCGAATTAAAAAAAGAGAACCTTATTTTTGGAATCAACGGCGCAGGACCAAAAAAACGAAGTTAATGTATAATAAAGATATATAGAAGTATTATGGGAGAAGATAGTACGAAACTACTCAAAATTATTGTCAAAAATGCTAAAAAATTGGGCCTGTGGTGAGCATTTCGCTGAAGTATATTACAAATGTTGTGAATTTTCATTAAATATTAGTATTATTTATGAAAATATTTAAAATAGTCGCCTAAACTTATATTTGCGTTTTTTACATTTCTCTGGTGTTTATTATTTAATTTTTAACTGATATATTTTACTCTGAAAAAAATATTGCAGGAAAAAATAGGGACATAATATGCACCGCTCGCGTATGACGGAGGGTGAAAATAGGAGTACAATGGGAAAGATTTCTTCTTGAATTCAGCTATAAAATTTTTCCTTTTATGTGCCGAGAAAGCTTGTAAAGGGATGAAGCCTATGTAAACACTGTAAGTTCGCGTTAGCCTTTTTCATTGAATTCCCCAACCTCCACTTCAGGAGATCAGGAGAACTAAAAAGGGCTGTGAAAGAAACCCCAACAAGGATTATTGGACATCCTACCACGCTTATCAATGAAGCCATCTTTCTACCCGACCATCCGTCAAAAGAAGGCAAGCGCTTCAAATCGGCCGTCTTAGATGTTAAGGCGACACCTGTAGACGGCCCGGAACCTCCTGCCTAGGAACGAGAGGGTTAAACGGCAACATTCTCTTGAAACAAACTCAAAAAAATAAAAATCCATGCATATACATATTTTTTTATGACTTCAAGGAACATTTCTGATAAATTCTACGAAAATCGAACAACGCGTTTTACCGTGATTGCGTTACAAAGAAATTTAGAGACAGACAAAATGCTGAACTTTTGAGTTAAAACTTAGACCTCGCTTCTCTGTGTCAATTAAAATTTCAAAAAATGGCTATGAGGTGCAAATTTTTATCATCCAAAAAATACCTGTGCAATATTTGGTAGCTCTAAGTACAACCGTCTATTTTGCTAATCGCCAATCGACAGAAAGACTTTCATCTTTTCTAGTAGTTCTGTCAACAGTATGCCTCGTGCCATCCCCTTCCCACAAAAAATTTAAAGATCTGTTCTTCATCGCACCCTTTAAGGCTTATCCAACGTCGTCAGTCATTGTGGAGACAACAATGTTTCCATATATCATAATTCGTCTCTCGAGGAAATACATTTTTCGTCCCAATACAATATCTTAGAAAGTTATATTTACAATCTTAAACCAATCAATTTACAGTATTGGACACCTATATTGTTAATAAATTTTGCTCCAAGTATTTACAAAACAAATACATTAACTTAATAAAGTTACATAAAAAATTTAACGGAGCAGATGTTTAGTAAATTATTCACTCGAGAGTTGAGGTAATTGTCAAGTTTTTACAGCACGAACCATTTGGGTATTATCGTGAAAAAACATACTTTCGAAAAAAGAGAAATAAACTATTAGAGTGAACTAAACAGGAAAAAGCAACTCTCAACATGGATTCTCATTCAAACAACAGTGATTGCTAATAACCACATTCAATTATTTCAATACTGGCATTTTTCCATAGATTATCTAGAACTACCAAAGAATGAATTACCTACCAAAAGAATGTTTTCTGCTATTTCTGATTCTAACAAAGATGAAAGTCTTTTTGTATATTGTCGATCAACAACGTAGACTGTTGTCCTTAAAGATACAAAAATCGGCAGAGTTATATTTTGCATGATAATGATGTGCACCTTGAGCCATGTTTTCAAATTTTAATTGATCGAGAGAAGCGAGGTCTCCGTTTTAACTGAACCGTTGAGCAGTTTGTCTGTCTGTAAATTTCTTTGTAACGCAATCGCGGTCAAACGTGTTGTTCGATTTTATTCGAATTTTGGCTGAAATGATTCTCGCAGCAATAAAAACAATGTGTATTTATGAATTTTTATTTTTTAAATTCGTCTCAAGAAGGTGGCCATTTAATTGGACTTATTTTTTTGACGAGTCATTGGCCAGTTTAGTGCCATCAAAACATTTGAATCATTTTGGTAAAAGCGGCACATTTGATTGCAAATTTATTAATATTGCTAAAACTAGACATTTAATTGCAATTTTGGTAATAAGATAAAATCAGATATTTAATAGTAATTTTGTTAATACTAACGAAACATATATTTAATCGGAATTTTTCTTAATACTGATTTAAGCAATGACTCGTGCACAAATTTCGCATCGGAAAAAAACGAAAAAAAAAGAAAAAAGATAGAGAGATGAGTTCATAAAACTGGATTGAGAGGTTTTCTTCCTGTTTACTTCCATCTAATCTTGTTTTTGTCTTTTATTGAGCGATGTTTCGGAAATCCATCAGAAGGTTCATGTTATAAAAATTTTAAGAAGATTATTTGTTATTTGTGTAACCCCTGTTTTTCTTTTTTCACGTATTTACCACGACGATCATATTGTTATAAACAATAGTCTCAATGAGCACATTACAGATAAAACTCTAATAACAAAGTGCATGTCGAAAATAACATGAAGCACACAAACAACAAAAGCTGTAAGCAGCAAACTCTAAAGACATCGCAAATCGTAATGGAAAAAAAAGTTCATTATCAATAATTAAAACATTCATCCATTCCTTCAATATCCAGGGGAGCCGACTCATCCTTAAGGTTTTAGAATATAGGAAATTAAAAACACATGGTTAAAGTGAAATTTGTAAGAAGCTTAAAAACATAAAGAAAATTGTATAAGAAATTTAATAAATGAATACAGTCGCATATAAAACATTAAATCGAGGATGAATTTGAAAACTAAATACAGTAGAATATCAAAATATCGAAAAACGCTCAATGATTTTTGAAACTGAATGCAATAGAATATGGAATACACGAAAAACTAACTGGAAATGTGTCATAGCGTGAAAATAGGCGAACCATTTTTATTATACATGTCGAGACACTCCTAAAAACATTTTAGTTCAATTATTTGTAACTTTGTTTTGGTGATAACTCCAAATGAAACATGATTTACTGATACTGGGGGATTTATTATTAAACAAGCAAAGCAATTGTTTAGCGATGAAATTTGTTTTCATTTTTGTCATTATATAATTGCGAAGTGCGTGCTTGGAAAGCACTACTCAATAAATCACCTCAGAAATAATTTTCATTTTGCGAGAGAGCTTTTATTTTATATTACCGATTAGGGAGGTTCCAAAAGCTATAGGGTCCGATTTCCAGGTATTATTCCAAACAGTCTAGTTGAAGACTCGACAAATTAGAATCAGCACGATGTGCAGCTGTGGAAACAAATTTCATGTAAGTTACTTATTGACACAGTGATTTTTTCCTTTGATTTCTGAGATATTACGCTGACATTCTTACTGCACTTAACCCTTTGCGGACAGTGTCAGATCAGGTTGGCGCACTTTATACGCCATCCCTTTTTTCAGGCTCAGTGCTTATTTAATTGCATAAAACTTTATTTTTCATAGTGTAATAAGGTTAGGAGTTTGAATGGATGGATAATATACAAATTTGTGCCCGAATTGTAGCCGCTATCCTCTCCGTTAACTAGATTTCCAAACACCTCAATCTCCAGACCGATGAACTGTGGCGCACGTTATACGCCATACTTGTTCGCAAAGGTTGACGGTGCATCCTTGCTGTACGCATCATTCATTTATTTTAGAGGACATTCAGCCAAGAAATTTGTAATTTGTTTGAACCACTTGTTAAAAAATTGCATCCTATTAATTTACTTGAAATTACAAAATATGAAAAATTTATCGAGCACAGCTTCTTTTCTCTTAATACACATATGCTTACTTATCAAATTCTACTTAATTTTTTTCCGTATTCAACACGTTTGATTTTAATTAAATAGTAGTTTTTATTAAAAAACATTCATTTCTTGAGTCTTACCAAAAATTTTTTAACAATCCTACAACTCAAAAAATGTGGTTGTTCTATAACCCATTCGATAAGTTAAAAATTCAGATTAATTGTGGAGTGTATTATTATATCTATATGTTAAGGTGAAAGTGATTAATTGCTTATTATTAAAACCGATCGTGATTATTATTAATAATAACCGTATAAAAATTCCAGTTATTTTTAATAAGAATCTTAAACGCTTGACGGTAACATATATGTATATTATAATAAACATATATAATTACAATATGTATAATAATATATTATTATATATATTATAATTACAATTTATATATATCATATTATATATATAATTTATAATTAAGTATAATGCCAGAATTTTTTAATGCATATTAAAAAATATCAATTAAAACTTTTTATTAAAACGACAATCTCCTACCTTAAAATAGTAATTTGAATTTCAATCCAATTTTAGTCCATGAATTTCAAGACAATGTATTTAAAAATATATTTATTTCTCTTTTCTATCTTATACACTAATTATAAAATTATAGTCGTCAATTAAACAGGTCTGCAAAAATAAATAAATAAGCTAAATGAGATTTTTTGGATGACCTTTATGTTTATAGGTGAGCAGAAAGCGGAAATGACCTCAATTTAACATGACAATGTTTAGAGGCTGGTATACAATCTGCAAATTGCGACATGCGTGATGAGAATACCGTTCAAAACGCGTTACAAGGCAGATCGTTGGACCTCGAAGTACCAAATTCGGCACATAGTTACTTCTCGGGTTGTAGGTGCTCACTAGGAAACGGGCTTAAAATTTTAACTACATTTTTAATTTCTTAATTATTTTTTAGTATTTTAGCGTTTACTATTGATAACTTTAGAGCATAGTATCGCATAAAAACTATTTTTATGCCACTTTAAAATTTGAGAAAAGGAATCTTTCCTTCATACCAAATTTATATCCGTACAATTATTTCTTTCATCTTAATCGATTTCGGGGCTTTTCCTTTATATAACCTGGTGCAACAAAATAGAAAGATATTGAATAATCAATTTTAAATATGTTAAAAGCTCTTGTGCGACTATGTAAAAATAAATATTTTCACTTTATTATAATTAATGATTTACCATATTTGTCAATGGGTGCTTCTTCAGCAGGATAATGTTCTTAGGCTGGTATTCTTTCTGTAAATTGCGTGACACAAAGATTATTAAGCACAGAATGAAACGACTGATGCAATCAAGCCACACGAATTTAGCCTCCAACATTATCATACTACGAGGTTTTGGACGAGATGTTCTAATCCTTTTTTTTCCACATCATCACGTACAGTTTCCTTCTGGTTCGTTTTTCCTGAAATAATATACTATATATATAACAGATTAGCCCTTTTTAAAGGATTGAAAATTTCCTAAACAATTTTTAAGAACAATAACTTATTCTATTCTTTTACCATAATGTAGAAATACACCAAATATTTCTTCATTGTAGAAATGTTAACCCGTGCCTCATCCAGCTTTATTGAATTAAGATTTAAGAGAAAATATTTGCTAAAAATTAACGATTTGAAATTCTATTTTTTTAGTCATATTAAGAAATTGTTTGATTAGCCCTCCAAACATATCTTATTGTCACAGATTTACTAACGAATGTTGTAGTTGAAAATCACATGAACATTGGCAGAATGCTTAATAAATAAATAAAAGCATGAAAAACAGAACTGATGAATCTATTGACACTAAATTTCGCTTCGTTGATAACCTTACATTTAACAATTACTTTCATTTTGTGTGATTAAAAATAATGCAAAATCCATTAACAGAAAAAATGAATTACGAAATATAAAATAAAAAAATATGCTGCGGGAAAATATAAGCAACAGCATGCTTCTCAAATTCAAATCATAAGTAAAGGGGGGCTTTCAATATAAGAACGGATAAGGAAAAAAATATTAGATGCAAAATACATAAATAATTAATTCCAAGCACGAAATAAAAAGAACGCTTTTAACAAAAATGAAAGTATTCTAAATAAATAGCACGAAAAATCGAACTCACAAATCGGACACTAACTTCCAACTGATCCTTGAAATGAGGGTAATGAATCAACATAAATAAAAAAGAAATAAAACTGCTGACTCGGCTCAATTTATATATATAAAAATCTGTCTGAGTTCTTTGACGCCATAACTTAAATCGGATTTGCGCGTTCATTAATGACGTAAATAAAAGGGACGGAGTTATTTTTAACTCCTCTCAGCGCATTGGACATTTTTGCATGATTATAAAATAGATTATGAAATTGTTTGATTTTGCTTTAAAATTATTAAATAGCATATATAATTACTTGATCTCATATCTAAATCCTGAATGACTTAATTTCTAAATATTCATTAGAAACCTTTGCTAACAAATTGATAAATGATTAAAATTGACTGCCTTTATGAAATCAAAGAATTATGTCTAAAAAATGCACTTTTAATAAATAAAATAGATGATATTAAAATTAAAATCTTACCTACGAGAAGAGGAACTTCATTAGAATACATTTTCGTTCAATATTAAGAGTTTTTCCTTTAAAATTATCTATGATAAGCTTTATAAATGCAATGATAATATTTTTTTAATTCTAAAATTGCTAAACTGCTTATTCTTCATTTAGAAACCAGAGCTAATTGCAAACTTTCTTCAAAGCAACTGACGAAATGTCGTTATGCATGTTTTTGTGTTTTTTTTTTAATCTTTTAAAAACATTATATCATTAAACGAAGTACCGACGGCTGATGTACTCTCCAACCATGCTTTGAAAAGCTATTCGTTTTTTGTAAGTTTTTAATATTATTTCTTTTTTTCTTCTTTCATTCTTTTGGTTTACATTGAACAGTTTTCGTTCTTAGATAAATGTTTACATGATTAAACAACTTTTTTTCGTAACATTTAACGTTCCTATCCTCATCATTGGACTCAATTTTAACCATACGCTTGTCGTAGTAGGGCCAAAAATAGCTCTTGCCCCAGAAAACCTCGCACAAACAACTAAACATGTTTTAACATACACCGTCACAAGAAACGAACAAAAGTTCTTAGGCAAACAAAACAATTTAGGCACTTTTGAAGCCAGTTATCACAATAAAAATGTTTTAATGGAGTAAATTGCCTTTGCCATCCACCGAGTATAATGTAAAGCACCTGGTGGCTGATTTTAATAGTCGAATCTGAGATCCTTCCAATAAAAACTAGACGGGATTCAGAGAGCTTCCGATAATTGTCATTGAACTTTTCCTTTTTCAGTGCATTAAAAAGATAATTCACGTCACTCAGTAATTCGCTTTCATTACGCATTTCGTTCAAATAATTGTACCCATTCATATAATTTTTTTTCGAAATTATTGTGATTTTTTCTAATAAAACAAGATCTGTGCTACTAGTCACGATATGTTCGAAAACACTTCGCAGCACTGATTAAACCTCAATTGTGTCTTATGGCATCGTACGTGGGTCGAGTTTCTTCCATTCCGATGATGGGACGTAGTTCCTGCGGAGGGCCTTTGATGGCAATTAAGATTCCAACCTCAATTACCATGTCGATGTCATGAAGCCTATGATTCAATTCACCCAGAATGCTTAGGTTCGACTGCAGTAAGTCACTGGTAGTTTAAGGTATCATATGTAGATAGGGTTAACTCCAATGCGATGACGGGACGTACCTCCTGCGCAGGGCCTTTAATGGCAATTAGGTCTCCAACCTCAATTTCCGTATTGATGTCGTTAAGCCTATCATTCAATTCATCTAGCATGCTTGGGCAGGATGGAGTGGCTTAGTTGAGGCTTAGAGTATACCTTGTAATGCCATAAGTCATAGGACAGCATTAAGCAAATATACAGAAATCAAAGGTATCGAGTAGAATTGTATAAACGTAGAGCATTGACAGGGCTTTTGTATGTACTAAACAGTTGCATTGATATAAGGAGGAGGCCCACCGCAGGCGGCAAATCAGACATGTAAGAAAGCAAAAATTAAGCTAAGAAGAACATTGACACTAGTTCAGTCACTGTGTACATAAAAAATACATATATTGTAATTAATTCATCTTTTTCGCCTTTTTACGGTGAATTGCCGCATTGTGAAAGAAAGTCTGGAGGTGGACGCGCGATTTTGCAATTTATCTGCAGACATCGATGTCTTCAAACGGCAAATTGCGTTTTCAATTAATTTTCGCCCTGGAATTTTATTTTGAGTTTTGTGTAACTTGTAATGGAAAGGCGGCATACTGAAAACTCTCCCCCGGCGACAAAAGTTGCAGCTACTCCACTGGTATTCAAATGATTCATGGGGAAATTTTTCTGTTGTGATTATGACCGCACGACGGGAATTGCCGGACTTTGAATGAGGAATGGCAATTGGAGCTAGACGCATGGGGTATTGTAATTCGGAAATTGTTAGAGAATTCAACATTCCTCGATCCACAAAGTCAAGAGTGTGCTTAGATCATATAATTTCAAGCATTATATCCCACTACAGACAACCCACTGACCGCGTCTACTTAATTACCGAGATCAGCTGCACTTGCTTAGAATAGTCAGCATTAACAGACAAGCAACACTGTTTCATATAACAGCAGAAACAAATGTATGATCTAAGAAATGTATGATCACTGTCAACAAGGAGAGTGCAGGGAAATTTGGCGTTGAAGGGATACGAAAGCACAATGTGCCTTTACTAAGCACCTGCTAAGAGGCTGCAGTGCCTCTGACGGACTCGTTAACATATCGACAGGACCCTAGACAACTGTAAAAATATTACTTGGTCAGATGAGTCAAGAATACAGTTGTTAAGAGTTAAAGGCAGGAATCAAGTGTTGCGCAGACCTCACGGAGATGTTTTTAAATGGCATGGATTGGGTCTTCGGGTCAAATTGAACCAATCATTGAATGGAAACGAATATGTTCAGCTACTTGGAGATCATTTGCTGCCATTCGTGAACCCAAACCACAATGGATATTGAATTTTCCAGAATGATATTGCGCCATATTACTGAGGAAAAATTGTTTTGATTGGTTTTAAAAACATTCTGAACAATTCCAGTGAATGATTTAGGCACCTATATCGCCAGGCATGAATCCCATTGAACATGTATGGGACAGGATCCAAATGTCGGTTCGTGGAAAAAATTCTCTACAGGCAACACATTATTAATGGACGTCTGTAGAGGCAGCATGGCTTAATATATTTCTTCAGTGGACTTCTGATGACTTGTTGAATCAATGCCAGGTCGAGTTTCTGCGCTTCGCCGGGTAAAAGGAGGCTCCACTCGATATTTGAGGCATCTCATGACTTTTGGCGCTTTAGTGTTTATATTATTTCGAAAGTTAAACAAATTAAATGTCTTAGGAACATTGTAAATGGAATTTTATTTACTGGGAAATATAATTCTGTATCAAATCTATATTTATGGGAATCATGGCAGTTATTCTCTAACCCACCTATCCAAACCAAAGAAACAACAAAATATTCTGGTAAAAAATGTCTCAATTGCTTTATAATGTATTCTTTATGAAACTCCATTTATCAAATTAGTATTTATTTACATATGTGCTTTTAGTAACCTACTGTTTTGTTATTTATATAAATTCAATACAAATATTTACAAAATATTTTCCTTATTTTCTGTTTAAAATTCAATGCCCATCCTAAGAACTATTTTCATCTTTCATTTAAGTCTCAACATTTGTTCAGAAAAAAATATAAAAAAACGAACAATAATTCTTTGTACGAACCACTAGGATAAATATACAACAATAGAAGTTATATTTCTGTCATTAGTCGAAGGTAACAACCTTCTGAAACGAATTAATTGTTTGCTTGAATTTTTTACTGTTTATATTTCATTTTATGGCAATTAAAAATTATGTCTCATAGCAGACCTTACACTTCATGGAAAAAAAAGTGGAGAACAATAATTTCAACTTAAGCTATTTTATATCAATAATTTCAATTTTGAACAAAATGTAATGTTTTGAATTAAATGTCATAATTTCAAATGAGGTGTGTCTTTATTTGTTTTTCAAAGTTTTATCTAGGATGCTGGAAACATTGAACTCACGACCATTAAAGAAAGAAACATTGAATCGAGAAAATCTTCCATGGCATATGAAGAAACAGGCGAAGACACCTTGGAATCTAAGGAGGAAACTGATTTGATATGTAGCACAGCGAAAACCATTGTATGGAAAACTTTCAAAAGCATTGTTTTCCTCATCTGCGTAATTGTCCTGGTAATCCAATCTATTGAGTTTTATAACATTTACAGCAAATACCCCACCACCATGGTACAGAAATCAATCTTCATCAATAAGGTGAATCTTCCTGCATTGACTCTATGCTTTAAGTACACGTAAGTATTCCCCAGAATATGGTTGAATCAACTAAACTTGTAAAAACTTCCGGAAAGTTTAGGTTTCAGTAACTAGAAACAAACTTTGCAAAGGAAATCAGGATTGAAAATGCAATATTCGTGTGATGATTTTCAGATTGGAAATGAAAACCCATCACCTGAGATAACGTTAACAGTCAGTAAAATGCTTTAAGTATGTGGAAGTGCAAACATTTTAGACTACTAGTTCGATTACGCTTGCAATTTCATGACAGGTGTCGTTTGAAGTTCAAAAAATTACTTCTTTTTCTTGCACTGCTGTTCAACGACTGAGCTCCCAACTGCTCGCATAGTAAACTAACGGTTATTCTGCTGTCCAATCATCAGCCTTGCTGGTCATATTATTTGGATATCTCAAAATACGTTCTGCATGTTGAAGCCAACTCCAAGGCCATCTTGTGTATAGACTCTGAAACATACCCAACTCTATCTATTGCACAATTTTATTATTAATTAAATCATTTTTTAAGTAAATTTTTAATTTTGAAATATAATTATAGCTTTCAATAATACAGAGCAATATAATAGTACCGTCTTAAATATCTTTAAAATTTCTACTTTGAGAGGAATTTTCAATAGTGTCATTAAGTTTATAATTATCAACGTTGATTTGTAAAATTTCGATGAAGCGTCTTTTAAATTATACGTAGGATTTTTTTTATTTGACATCAACCCCTTAAAAGACGTTTGAACGGTTCTTTACTGTATATACTAATAATTAAATTCCATTATGCTTTCTTATTTTCGTTATATCGTAAATTTTCCTTATAAATAAATCCAAAATGTCCTCCCGTTAGTGTGGTGCGGACGCCTGGAGAGGGAGGTGCCAGCTCAGGTGTCGTCTTCGTAATCTGACCGAGGTTCAAAATAACGAGTTCCAATCCAGAATAGACCTCGTGTTGCTTCGAAATGGAACGTTAGATAAAACTAAGCGAAACTAATCCTCCTCTTCCAGGAATTGTAGAAGTATGTCCATTCTAGTAGTCTCCTTCCTTTATATGATGTTAGGAAAGTCCCTATTCAGTTGACTTGCCCGCTGCGTATAGGCAGATATCGCCATATTGGTCTCACAGGCACATTCCGCCCGAATTCGTCACACATATTATTGTATCGTAATATCCAATTTCTTTTTATCACAAGTATTTTTTTCACACATTTCATGATTTTATCATGTGAAATTTATTGTTGTCAAAATGGTTGCTTCCAAAATTTGCTTCTGTGATAGGAAAGAAACAATTCATAAACATGTTTGATTTAAATGATGGGAAGACTTTGTTGTCCTACGTTCTGAAAGTGAAGAAGTAAGGGGTTCTCGCGTCTTCGCTTCATGATGACTGGCTTGCAACGATATCACTTTTTTTTTCAATCCTTCCCACTAAGGTCAGTGATAAATTTAAGAATTATGTAATTTAAATTAGTTTATATTAACAATATTAAAATTATGAGATTATTTTCCCGTGCCTGTCATGCACATTACGCCCGAACTCGCCTGTGCGAATATTGCGTCCGACAGAGTTCTAAAATGAAATATCATGCATGGACGAAAAAACAATGGCTCCGAGGGTCATTTATCCTTTCTAAACTACTGATAACAACTGGAGAGCGAAAAAATCATATTATGCCTCAGGCGCAATTCAACTTCGTTAAATTGATTTGATTCTCTAATTTTGTTCTTTTAATTTGATTTCAGTTGGCTATTATTTTAGAAGCATAATTACTGTTATCGAATCATCCATTATTCAAATTTTCACACACACTTAAAATTTATTCTGCCATGAGCTTAGTTCGGGAAAAAATGCGATCATCAATGTATATGCGTTTTATTTCACTGAGGTTCTAAAATTAGCTAAAAGAAATATCGTTCATACAATTTTCCGACAGAATGGGAAGTTAACACTTTTGCCCGACCCTCCTTCTTTATAGCCAAAGGCAAAGCAGGACCCTTTTTTCCATTGTAAGACTGTCAGGGGACTCTGCGGAAGTTTTATCGGGGTAGGGAGCCCTTCAGTTATTCTAAAGTTCCAGAAAGTTCCATTTATTCCCTTATTGGCAAAAATTATGCAAATTTGATGAAAACGAGGACGTCACAACCTAGTAAACATCAGCGCCATCTCTTAGGAAAAGGCATTTTTAAAATTCACCAGGCAAGCGTTAAGAAGTCCCACGAAGGTAAGCGATTAATTTATAAGTGACATAATAAAAATTAGTAGGTATTAACAATACTAAAATTAACGAGATTATTTTCCGGTGTCTGTCAGACGCATTTCACTGAACTCTTCTGTAGAAATATTGCACCCGACTGAGTGTTAAAGTGAAATATCGCGCATGGACGAAAGCACAATGGCTCCGGACTCTATTTATCCTTTCTAAACCACTGATAACTACAGGAGGGCGAAAATCTCATACTATTTTCCGGGCGCTAGTCAACCTCGTTACACCACTGAATTAACCAACTAATATTCCTGAAATTCTTGGCTTCTTTTTGAGAATTTTGTACTCTGTTTTCGAGACGGAATCTATAAGTCTAACACTTAGTTTTCCTTCTTCGTGAACAGGCATTCTTCCTTCACAAAGAAACAATTAGATTTAAATAGTAATAAAATAGACTTTCAAAATCCCAAAAGAAGACACAAGAATAATTACAGTCAATGATCATTGAATTCATAAAAATAATTTTTAACAATTTTTAGGGGTTTCATTCTTTTTCTATAAGAAGACCAGCGGCAGTGGTCTCCCCTAGACATTATCGTATACTCCTTAATGGAAGTGTCATCCCGCCCCTCCCAGTATAAATGTTACGGACCTGCAGCAAGGCCCTGAACCCCACGAGTACCCAGATTTAGGTTGTCCTCTTAGTCCGTGGCAAGAACAAAGAGCAACAATACAAGCAGGTGTAAAACACGCCAAGGGAGAGGATAACACCCCAACCGGGCGCCAAAACACAATATTGCACGTTTTCAGCGTCATAATATGTATGTTAAAGGAAACAGTATATGTATTTTGAACTTCTTTTTTCCGAATGACTGAAACCAAATTTTCACACATATCTAAAATCAGTGTTATATATTACACACATACTAAGTTTCATTTATGTAATTCATCGGTTCGGGAGTTATCGTGTCCACATGCGTCACAACATACAGACAGACAGGCAGTCAACCTGTTGACGGATTTAGTCTTAACTTTGATACGGATATACAATGTTGATGATAAAACTGTGTACCAAATTTCAACCATCTAACTATTTAAGGTTTTCAGATATCGTATTCACATGTACATGTACAAGGACAGACAGACTTTCCTTGACGGATTTCGTCCAAAATTTGACATAAATCTAGCTCGTGATCTTTCTGGTGTAAATACGATTTTAATACTATGAATACGAGAAAGTAAAAACGAGTTAAAGCAAAATGTGTTCACACGCAATAAAGTGCATAACATTCTTCTTTTAGTAATACCTTCTGGAAATTGAAGCAAAATGGTTATATCCTTATTTCAACTACTTTCCTAAAGTCAACGATGTAGATAAGGGATAGGAAAAGGTATCAGGCTGATAACTTTCTTATCCTTTGAAAATTCCGTGTTATAAATTACGAAAGATTTTCATAGCGATTGATTTAAAATCGAATAAGTATCAATTAATAAAGAAAATAGAAACACACATAGTAAAGACTATGCGAATCGTATTGTCTAGCAAACAATCTGAGATCCATAATTTATGCAGTTTGGGCATTTTATATTTGTTATTATAATATATATTTTGAACTTTCTTTTAAAAAAATTACTCTATTGATTGAGATTTTGAAAGCAAGTAATGGAATTATTTGCTTTAAAGTTTTAGAAATTTGGCAGTAGTCTTGAACTTATTTCATTGTGTCTCTTTCAGCGTTTCGACTGAAACATTCTGCTATGACAATCCAGCATACTGCGAAAGGCCAAATAATTTAGAAGAATTTTGTCAGAAGCATCCACTTCACTGCAGAGGAGATACCTCGAATTTAACGGTGAGCACTTTTCTACTGACGTTTATTTTAAGTTGTTATTTTACATGCTTGCAACAATGTATTTCTCTTTTGTTTATAGACCTAATATAAAAAACCCTCATGCATTTTGTTGCACCACTCTGAACCTTTGTGTAACAAGTGGTGAACGATTTTTTTTCACCGTAAATTGAAAGAAAATTTGAAACAAATCCAATTAATTGCCAGACCATAATTTCTATGTTAAGCCTGAGGAAGGAAAATTTGTCTTAAACATCTTTTTATCATGAGAAGGTTAAATTTGTCTTAAGAATGAGAAAAGCGTTGCTAAGATTTCGCGACAATCTATCCTCAATCTGAAGCACGGTATCATTAATAATTAAAACATATCTGTAATTTTAACAACAATATGAGTTTATCTTCATTTAAGGCTGAACAGCGTCAGTTAAGTTCGGTTCCTAAAGATTTCACTGGTTCACAGATAAAACTACCATCATCTTCGATCACTTCATCCTAAAAAACGGTACTTAGCTCTGTCGAATCCTTGACTTTGAAGAGTCAATCGACAAAAGCAAATGAAAAGCTTTCAAAATTCATTTTGGAAAAAATGCAACACACTTTCCACTTCGATTGGCTTTTGCGATTATTATCAAAAATTCAAATTTTATAGAACTGAAACCCTTGCACTACTCAGAACTGCTGCCAATTTTCACACTGAACAAAGTGGAGATATCAAAAGAAAAAGAACTTATGTCAATTGATATAAGTTGCGGAACTGAAGAGAAAACGATACCTTTCAATAGTTGACAAATTGGCAGTCGTTTGTGAATAAATTAAGGGACAAGTAACTTTAGAATGATAGATTATTTTAGGCTGGAAACTGGTGAAATGCAGTTATAACCAGTTACCAGTTCATTTTGTGATCTTTTGGTTAATCCACTTCTATTCCCTAAAGATACACAAATGGTTGGGATAATGGGATGACATATCGTGAACTTCACGTAAATGCAAGTTCAACAGAACGGAAAATTACTCTGCAATTTCAGCTGTAAAGATATCACTAGGATATCCCTTGCTCATGCATTCATAGACTCAATATTTTAATGGTTCTTTAGATTTTCCTTGTGCTTTTTTTAAATAAAATCTAAATTTTAATATGTTTAATTTCTCTTTTTATTTACGACCAATTAATTTTTTTTAAAAATTAGATCTAAATGTTATGGTAAAAATTCGTACTAAAAATGTTTCTTCATTTGGTGAAAAATTTATCATCATTTTTACCACAAGAAAAGTTCTTTTTTTAAAAAAAAAAAAAAGCTAGATGTGTTGCTATGTCGAAAATAGGACTCTGAGCAAAAAACGGGTGGTTCACAAGTGAAAACAATCCATTCAAAATGTTGGATAACTTTAAAGTTACATTCTTCGTATTAATGCAGTCGAGGAGATGTGTTTTTCTGTCAGAAAGAAAAAACTGGTGAAAGCTGGTTTTACGAGATAAGAAAATCTACTTTAATAAAGAAAGAGAAAGCTATATATTTAAAATAATTGGGAAAACCAAAGTACCAGCCCCCCAGGCCTTATCCACTGAACCGATTTAGTCAATTTAAATTTTATATGGAAATTTATGACACCTAGATATGTCATCAATGTTTGCCTGCCACCCAACCTTCTATTTCGAGAAAAATTGATTTAAAAACTCTACTTCATTATTCATTCTCTTTAAAGATAAACTTTGGCAAAGACACGAAGTCCCAACCACTGGACAAGACCATGTCCCCTATATATTAGGGTGAATCGAAAATTCAAAGTGTGGAAAAAATAATCGGCATAGGGTGCAAAAGTTGTCTTTTAAGTGTACTAGCAAAATTTTTTCAACATTGTTTAATATCTTCCGGTGCCCCAAGATGCTTAAATATTTACAGAAAAACGATTTTTATGCAAATTTCGAATTAAAAATAAAAAATAAAAAATGTATTATAGAAACGATTTTACAGGGAGAAATGTAGAGGATAGGGCGAAGGAACGTTAAAAATACCAACAAAAATTGGAAATTTATCGTAATGAAAAAATATCGTGTCTGTTCGATATCACATTTTGTAAGTGTACAAATTTCGTTACATGTAAATGCCAAAAAGACATGAAAATTCCACTTGCTGAGCGATTGTTTATAAAAGATCAAAATTAGAAACGGAAATTGGCTATTGGAGAAGTGGACGTAATTGGGACAATATAAAAGAAAAAAAAAGAAAAAAGAAAACACATGTAAGACAAAGGAATAAAACGTAAAATGGTTAAAACTGATGCTGATGCTGCTCATGAGCAATCAATGGAACTACTTGAGCTCAAAACTATGTCTTCGTCCTTGTATACAGATACGAATGTAATTACCTTGGAATATCAATCACAAAATCGTTTAGATTTCCCTACCTTAGCAAGGGAATGTGATCGATACGGAATTTCAGATAGAGCAGCTGCTTCATTTGCCAGTGCTGTTTTACAAGACATTGTAATTGTAAACGAAGGAGAGACTTCGCATGTGGTAGATCGAAATAAAATTCTTAGACAGCGTAAAATGCTTTAAAATGCAGTTGCAGAGTCTACTAAGTTAACAGCGTCTTGGTCTCTTTCAACCGGATTATATTTCGATGGGAGAAAAGAAAACACATAAGTGCTAATTAAGAAGGACACGAAGTACTACCCAAAGACCACAAAGGAGGAGTATTATACTCTTGTAAACGAACCTAACTCTGTGTATATCGGGCATGTTACTGCTGCAACAGGAGGAGCTAAAGCCATAAAAGAACAAATACTCAATTTTTTTTGTATCAAATAATATGCAATAAATGGGCTAACAGTAATTGGATGCGAGGGAACAAATGTTAATACTAGGCATAAGCGAGGTATTATTTATTATTCTCTTGATGGAACTGGCCTCAATAAACCATTAAAATGGTGAATTTGTTTGCTTCAAACAAATGACTTACCTCTCCGCCATCTACTAAATTCTTTGGATGGTGTAACAACTGGTCCTAAAGAATTTTGTCAACCAATTGGTAAAGCAATCAAAACCTGCGAGGAGCTACCTGTAGCTCACTTTGCTTCTACAAGTGTGGAGAATTTGCCACATAATATAGATGGAATGGTTCTCAGCAATGATCAGCAATATCTATATGATATTTGCCTAGAGATATCACGTGTTGAATGTTATTCTGACCTGACATTAAGAAAGCCTGGTGCAGTTGCTCACTCAAGGTGGCTTACAATTGCAAGTAGAATTTTAAGGTTGTATGTGGTCACAGAAAACCATCTGACAATCTTATTATTTTTGCAGCATATATTATGAAGGTATATGCACCTGTATGGTTCCATGTCAAGACAAAGCCTTCCATAACAGAAGGAGTGCTGCATATTTGGAGACTTATCTCATTTTCTAGATATTTGGAACCCAATTTAAGAAATATAGTACACACTTTTATTCAACGAAATAACTTCTTTTGTCATAATGAAAATTTGCTATTGTCAATGCTCACAGATAACAGAGAGAATATAAGGTCTTTAGCACTACGAAGACTAATTTGGGCTAGAAATGAAAACAAAGGATCAACAGAATAAGAATTTTTCAAGTACCAAAAATAGACTTTATATCAAAGGATTATTTTGCACTTATTAACTGGGAACGAGTTGGACATTTTGAACTACCTCTTTTGATGAACTTGCCATTTAAAGAAATTGAGGCCATGGTAAAAGTTAGACGGAGGAATGGTCAAAATATCCATGTCATACCCAGCTGTAGAAAGATGTTTTCGCTTAGTGCCTGAAACGTCGGAAAATGTATATAGAGTAGAAAAGAGACACGGCTTCATATTGAATACGATACAATCGAGAAGTCTTATCAACCATTATAATACCAAAAAGGATTGCATCCTTTAGAAATATGTAAATCTTCAAACTAATAGAATTAAAAAATCTATGATGTAAGTTCACTTTTTAAAAGTTTTGTGATTTATTGCTTTCACTATTAAATTTATACTTCATGTATTATTATAAAATTACAATTATTTATAAGTTTATACTTTAGTACTTGAATAATCTGCCAATTTTTCAAATATTTTTCATTAATTCACAATTTTTAATAGATATTTGTAAAAATGTCAATTTTTAACTTTTTTTAAGTTTGTTTCACCAGAAGATCTGAATGAATTTTAATAATAATAAAAAAATGTAATTAATATACCCAAAACAAAACTTTCTCACAAAGAAAATTTTGAAAATATCTTTTTATAAATTTCCCAAAAAAATGTCATTTCTAACTATTTTTGGGGCACTTGGGACACTGGAAGATATGAATGGATTCCAATAAAAAAAATATATGTAAACTAATATACCTAAGACACAACTTTCCCACCCCATGCCAAAAATAATTTCAAAACAAAACAAAAAAAAATGTAAATTTTCATAAAAAATTCAATTTTTAACTATTTTTGAGGCGCTTGGGGCACCGGGAGATATAAATGAATTTCAATAAAAAAAATTATATAAACTATTAGACTTAAGACACAACTTTCCCGCCCCATGCCAAAAATAATTTCAAAATTTTTTTTTTTTCCTATACTTTTCGATCCACCCTACTATATACGTCATAGATGGTCTCCTGTCCTCTATAGCTCTCCAGTTTCGAGAGATATCGTTAATAAAACTATTAGAGAGAGTTCTCCCATACTCAACAAATGGACTAATACCGCCATTATATTTCTCCACATTTGCAATCATATATGGCAAATCAGAATATTCCACTTTTATTGCTCGAGTTTGAAACAATATTTTTGGTTTTTAAACGTTTCAATTAAACTACTCAAGAAAATTGTAAAATATCCATTGTAGGTTAAGGAAACTATTTATACTGTATTTATGGATCTGAAAGCTTTTATACGGGAAATCCTGACAAAGTTGTGCGAAATCTTACAACTCAAGCGGCGATTTTTTTGTTCGTTTTTCAACCTGTTCCACTAATCTATAGGCAATATTTAAATTCAAAAAAGTAATCATTGCGAGCCATTAAGCGGCGAGTTTGACGAGCCAGTACAGAGTACCGTTGGTGTTGCTAAATTATTATTAAAAGAAAAATGGTGGATTTACTCTAAATAGTCTTGTTCATAGCTCGCTGTGAATAAATATGTTATTAAGAATTAATGCCCTTTATTTCTGTTCTGAAATTTGAATTTCATATCCTCTCTCAAAAATCACACTTGTAACTTACGTAGAAAAGAAAATATTGCAACGTGATCTCTGGTCTCAAGAAGGTAAGTAAACTGTTTCTCACATAACAAAAAAATAAAATATTTAAAAGAAGCAATAGTTGAGGAAACTAAGAAAGCTCCTTTATGTATTTTTAAGAAATGATGCTTTAAAAACTAATAATAATTGAGGTTAATGGTGATGTATATGAATATCAGAGTCT
The DNA here is from genome assembly GCA_013235015.1 of Araneus ventricosus. Classification (NCBI taxonomy): domain Eukaryota; kingdom Metazoa; phylum Arthropoda; class Arachnida; order Araneae; family Araneidae; genus Araneus; species Araneus ventricosus. Next base: position 33,799 of record BGPR01001829.1, on the reverse strand, counting down.
TTGGCTGCAACATGAAACAGTAGTGCATCAAGATATTGCATTAAGGGTAATGGAGAGTTTCCATTATTTTGTCTCTGCTGACTGAAATTTCTGGTTTGCAACCAGAAATTTGTACGAAAATTATGCAAAAGCTATGAATATTTTGTAAAATATTCTTGTTAAGGAAGATGAGTTAATCAACACATAACATGAATCCTTTTTAACATTTGGACCAGTTCAGAGATTTGTTAGTAATAAATGGTTACCGGTAGCATAGTGGCAGGAGGGTTAAGATGGCCAGATGATAAGAGGGTTAAGATGCCAGTTTTAATGAGCGCCATGGAGTCAAACTATTATTGCGTTTATACCATATTAAAGCAAAATATGATGAGGAAGCTTAAAAATAATACAATAAACTTGTCGTCATTTGCTAGTGTTGAGCCACAAATGACGACTGAAAAAAAGAAAATCATACTGTTTTCCCGGTGTCACTTACTCTCGCTACGCCAATGGCCATAGTGACAAAACATTAATGCGTTTATGGCACATTTTAAAGACAATTATGCTGAGTAGTTGATAAAATACCATTCTCCGGGCGCTGTTTACACAGGCTAAGTCACTGATGATGACTAGAGAGGACAAAAAATCCTATTATGACACGGGCGCCACTTACCTGTGCTACTAATAGTTCCTCAATATCTGTGAAAGAAGAGGAATGTTTTAAAATATTTAATAAAACATCAAAATCATCTAACTATTTACTATGCCCACTCTTCTTAATGAAAACAGTTCTTTTGGGCATAATTTTAGTATTTATCATACCATAACTTGAAAATTTTCAGTGAAGGTGATTATTAATTAGTTGAAGAAAGAAACGGAAAATAGACAACGGGAGAAATAGCAAATTTTTCAGATTCGATTAATATTTGCACAAGTATGAAAGTAATAATAAATTCCAGACACGACAAGCGATCAAACCAGAAGAGTGTTATTTATCTTAAGCCAGTAAATCTAGCGTGAAAATAACTAATAAATAAAAATAATTAAAGTAACTTTGCATAACATTCCGATGTTCGTTATGTGAACATGATATTTTTTGAGAAAAAGGATTCCAAATATTGAAGTTTAAACGATATTCTTCAAATTTTAAGAAAGCGTCAACAAACATTAAGACCACAATACGACATCCAACTTTCCGGTTGCTATTGGGAAAGAGATGTGGTTAAGAAAAGGATCATAAAATGAACCTATAACAGTTAATATATGAGTCTCACCAATTTTTCCCTTTAAGACAATATGCCGTTCTGAAGTCATTTGCCAATTAGATCATTTAAATATGGTTGCCTTCCAGGAGTTAAACTGCTTATATTAATTAATATAAGGCTCGTTTTATTTTGATATCCCTTCATTTTTCAGTGTGAAAATTCGCAGCAGTTTTGGCTAATGTAATGATTTTAGCTCAAAAAAATGTGTTAAATTTTATCCGAAATATCTTTTGAAAATGTTTTATTTATTTTCATCGACTGCCTTCGATTTGATGCCAGTCCAGGATTCGACTGATGAAAATGTCACTCTTGACACGAATTAGGTTGAAGTGATACAATATGACGATCGACTTGTCCCTAAATAGCAAAAATTTTAGATTCTGAACGGAATCGTCGCTGTTCAGGTGTAAATGATGCAAAAGTCATGTCATTGCAAGTATTGAGATCTCGATGCTGTTATCTCTTTCAACTGAGATTAGAATGGGAATGGTTTCAATATAATCTTTATATTATGGTAACACAAACTGTAGTAATAACGGCATTAAGCGACTTAAAAGTTCATAGTCTGAGAACGCTATCAAATGTTATCCATAGATCTCAGAGTATGAACTTTGGTGTCACCAACTGGACATATGCCTTCGCTTGAGACTATCGGCTCTGTATCATAGAGCCGAGGATTCGGTTTGGATTGTTTGCCTTCGTCAGCTTTTTATTCCAAGTTTTGGAAACATAAAAATAGTCAAAATGGTAATCGTTTTTAATCTGAAGATTTTTTAATTTACAAACTTGATATAAGCTTCTCTTATTAACTCTTGATAACTCGTGGCTACTCTTTTCGCTTCATATGCATGCGTCCCTTGCTTGGCATAGAACGTCACTTAGAAAAATGTTAGCCTTTACGATTTTGATTACGAGGAATTTTCTAACGTTACACTTAAGGGGTCAAATATTTTACATAGTCTGACAATATATAAAAAGGATCATTTTTCCGTTGGTAGTGTTGATCGGACGACTCTATCGTCACAAAAATCATCCATCAAACGGGAAACAAATTAGTATAGACAATTTAGACCGAAATTTGGTTCGAGACGGAAATAATTATTATAAAGCCAATTCCTTCAAAAATAGTTTCTTTAGGTCCTCCTGTAATTCTCCAGAAATATCTCCAAAACTCCTTGAATAACACCCTTAAGTTTTGAATAAACCTCCGCCATCTTGGACTTGTCGGCAGAACGCCATAACTCGGCAATGGACAATCATAGAGAGGTGCTGTCGGTGTCAAACGTTTCTGTTTTTTAAGTAGAACTCATTACTGCAGTAGAAAGTCTAAAATAGAGATTTTATATAATACAATTTGCATGAAACAAGTTTGAAAACATACCAAAACAGCAGGTACTCACTGATGAGTTGTATTATTATTCATTACTTTATTACTGAATTATATATTGAATTTAAAATATTTAAAATAGAATTTATAAAATCCATTCGACAAAAGAAAACTTTTTTTCCTTCTTTGCTGCATAAGTTAGTCTTGTCTATTTCCTACAGCGAGATGTGTAAGTATGAAACTTCCATGACAAAGAACATTACTTTTGAAGTTCATGACAATGGATTTGTTCAGTTTGTTGATCAGACGATGCAGATAACAGCACTCGAACTGTGGATGGACATGGAACTTTTCATGTGATGGGAAGATTGCAGTGTGTTACGCCTGCTTTAGCTATTCAGACGAGTTCTTGTAGGCAACCACTGGAAATTATACCAACGGAAGATTTTGTTGGAAAGTCTGGATTCATCCCAATCGTTACTCACGATTGGCTCATAAACCAAATATTGAATCGCCTGTTAATGGAAGACGTTCTCTCCCTGAAATTGTGACCAATGTATACCGAAATCAGAAGTAAATACCAATAGATTTGGATGACGGGTCCCAAGTCAGCTGAAGAACCTCATACGGGATGGAGTGGTTTCACGGAGATTACCGCAGTAAAAACATTTTACGAAAAGGCGACAGTGATACCCTTGCCTTTTGTCAATGCTCAACCTTCTAAACTCACATCAATTAACACCTATCTTCGTTTCGCTGCTGAATAATGCAGGAAGCGGCAATAAAGGTGTATTGTGATATTTGATCAGCCACATTTCATTAAAGCCATGGATAACGTCTCTCAGGCGAACAAAACTAATGAACTGTCCAAGGTAACTGTGATTCTAGGAGGATTTCATCTGCTTTTGACTTTCATGGGTGGCAGTAGCCTCGAAGAAATGCGGTGTGAGGATGGATGCCGATTTGCTAAGAGCGCTGTTGTCCACATGTCTAATAGACATGCTTATGCAAGAGTATTACGAACTCATTCGCTTTCTCAGGCTGCAATTGCTTTTGTTTATTTTAAAGTATTGTGAGGAAACGCATTTTTAAGCGGTTCTGACATCGAAACTCTCAAAGGAATTCACAACGAGGTGCGGAACTTCCCTTCCTCCGAAGAATATTTTCTGTCAAAAGTAAAACCTTTACTGAGTGCTATATCTAGCGCAGTGAAGACACTAGAAGAAAGAAGCCGTACAGCTAAATTATGTCTGCAGTATTTCAAGAAAGTCTTTGTAATGTATGACTTTGTGAGGGCGGAAAGAACAGGCAACTGTGGAATCTTCATATCTACTACGTCAAACTCATGTTAGTTCAAATCCATGCAGCTGGGCATAATCATTACGCTAAATTAACCCACCTCCAGAAAATGTCTAAACTTAAGAATAGTTTGCCGGATCAAGAGTTTGAACGATTCGTGAGTGAGGGTTATTTTACAGTTCAGCGATCGGATACATTTTAGTGCGGTGATTGTATGGACGTGACCATATAGCAAGTCCTAATGCAATCTATGAAGGTTAGCTTGACACAAGGCCGAAATATGTCTGACAGCGTCGAAGCGCGTTCGATTTGCACCATACCGGGAAGTCTCCAGGCAACGGAAGCAGTGGAAGCTTTCGTGGGAGTGACGAGCGAAGCCTCCTAACAGTACATTTCTTTCTGAAAGTCTGCGCAGATTCGAGATACCAGTGATTAGAAGAAATTTTTAATTTTGCTGAAACAACATGCTCCCTTCAACAAATCTGAAGAGCTCATTTCCATGTCTTCAGGAATTGTTGCCGACGATAGATTTAATTGTGAGGAGCTAAGCGAAAATGCTGTCAAAGGAATCGTGGGAAAAAGATTTGCTGACGTGACTTTGAAGAGGAAAGTGCAAATGTTCACATTGGCCTCTATTGTAAATACCGTAATAGTTGATGAAGATCCTGTAGTTTTTAACCCTAACTAACTGTTCCGCGATAAGAAGTGCGAACGACCTTGAAGATTGTCTACAGACTGAATTGGCACCTTACCCTCAGTCTTTATTCGACGTTCGATTTCGCGCGGGAAAGAAAACCTGACATTATTAAAGCCATCGATAAGATGTGCAAGATTAACAATAAACTGCCTAAAAACCCAATCTATGTTCTCGACGGTGGGAAACTTTCACATAGAATGCATTGGCCCAGTCCAGCAACTTATGGTGATGTTTGAAATGCCTACTTGGATTAAGTCAATGCAAATTACGGAACAAATGTCATTGTAGTGTTCAATGGATACGAACCAAGTACGAATGATGCAGTGCATATGCGAAGAGTTGTAGAGAAATCAGCTTAGATAGTTGATGTAGCTTCATTCAATGCTGTAACAATTGTAAAAAACCAATTCTTGTCAAACGTTGAGAATAAAAAAGAAAGTTTGAAATTCCTTAGCTCAGAATTTAAGAACTCAAAGTTTCCCGTTTTCCTGGCCCCTAGTGACGCGGATGTTTTGATTGTTGAATTGGCGAAAACAGAAACGGAGTCAGGACATTCAGCTATTGTAGATGGCACAAACTCAGATCTACCTGCACTCATTGCTGCCTTGACGCAACCACAGGTGTCGTGTACATGTTAGTTCCGGGAAATTTTACCACCGCTGGAGGGATCACTGCAGCAGAGGATTTCTCGAAGGCCTTGGCAACAGGACGGAATCTCTACTTTTAATACACGCTTTTATGGGATGCGAAAAAATACTCTGCATTGTACAGAGAAGGTCCAATTTCAGATTTCAAGAAGCTACAAAATGACACTGAAATGCAGAATGTTGTGCAGATATTTATCATCTGAAACGCGTCACGGAATTTTGTTGCAGCTGCAGGAGAGCAATTTATCGTCCATTTGTACAGAGGGCAACGTTCAGATGAACTTGACAAAACCAGATATAATAATTATATCCAGATCGTTTGTAAATAAACCTCCAAACTACGTCATGAATCTTGCGTGCCTTCCTCCTATGTCAGCTGCTGCCCGCCCGCGTAGCCTGTGAGTATATCTACAAGTCCAGGCATCGAAGGTAACGCCTTATCAGCTAAAGACTGGGGATGGACTTTAGAACAGGGACATTATAAGCCTGTCACATCCACTTTAACCCCGACGCCAAACAATCTGCTGCATGTCATTCGTTGTTGGTGCAAAAGAAATTGCTCCCGAAATTGTGACTGCACGCGAAGTGGGCTCGCGTGCACCACTATGTGCAGCGAATATGCAGGAGAGTCCTGCTTCAATCGGAATATTCCGGATTCCGAGGATGAATGCGACACCAAGGAGCATGTCCAAATCAAACGTACCAGTGCCTCATCCAAAGATTTGCTGAAAACGAAGACGATTTTAATGAACTATAATTTTCAACCTACCTGCTTATTTATACGAGTAAATTTTGATTTATAAATGATTTCCATCAAGTTACATTTTTTCAAGATAATTCATCTTCTGTGAAAAAAATGCCGTTTTTAAACAAGTTTTATGTTAATAAAAATATATCAGATCTCTATTTCCATTTTTTTATTACAGAATTGAGGTCTACTTCCAAAACAGAAGCGTTTGACACCGACAGCACCTCTTTATGATTGTCCATTGAGAGTTATGGGGTTTTGGGGAATAATCCAAGGTAGCGGACGTCTACTCAAAATTTAAGGGTGTTGCACAAGGAGGATTTTTTGGGATTTTTCTGGGGAAGTACAAAGGGACATAAAGAACCTATTTCAGAAGGAATTGGCTTTATAATAATTATTTCTGTCTCCAACCTTAATTTGCCTATCGTATCAAACGTATGTAACGGATCAAAGAAAGTTGCGAAAAATAATGATTAATAAAATGAGAACATTTTTTTTAATTACTTCATTGTACAGTGCTAGAATAATTTTAATGGAAATATTTCTTTTTAGATTCCTGTCTTCTATAATAACTACGGGAATTACAAGAGTTTCTTAAGAGAAAGAAAGAATTACTTATTTAATGATACATTCATCGATCCTCTTCTATACAGGAGTTATAATGGGTATGTATTTGATATGCTGCAATTTGCATCGAAAATAATAATTATTTTGAAAGGAATATGCATTTTTAATCAAATTTTTAAAATTAAAATTATTTGATTATTTTTTTTCTTTTTGCTGTTAAGGAAAGTATATTTCTATAATTTTTCTCAAATTTGCAAATTTACACTATTTTTCAAGGAAAATTGGCTGAGTTAATAGTTTGATTCAAATGTCAAACTCTACAGTTAAAATTCATATCATAATTTTTATTATTGTTTATCATAAAATTCTTTCAAGGAATCTCATTAAATATCGAAAACTTGGACGTAACGAAAAAATATATTTATTGTAGTTCACAACTTTTAACCAAAATTCTTGAGATTTTTAGCCCAGAGAGATACAAAGTTATAAAGAATGTTATCGGAACATGCTGGGAGTTTTCCGAAAATCATTTCCAAACAGCTTTCTTCAAGCTTACAAAGCTTTTCTTAGTTCAACAAAAATAGCAAACTTGCAAGGTGAAATGTCAGAACTGTTTAAGGGAATTGAGAACATCTCACTTGAATTGACCTAGTGTGGGCGAGCATCAGCACGGGGAACAATGCTTTTAAAAAGGTTTCGAGGTTATTTCGATTTTATTTCTCTTTGTAATGATATAAATGTTTCAGATACTATTGTTGCTTCATAATTCTATGCAGCATGTTGTTCCAACTTCATCGGAAGAGTGGTAAAGAAATTGGTCGCTGAGCGTCGTTGAATATTCACTCTCTAATTAGTCAAACGCCTACGAAAGGAATCAGACTTTCCTTCCTTCCACCATTTCTTTCCTGAAAACGTCAAAGGTTCTTTACACTCTTCGAACATCGGAGTTTCGAAGAAGCCTTCAGATTTTTAACTCTGTGTCTCACTTATTAGAATTTGGTATTAAAAATATTTCAATATTCATTATCTTGAGCAAAAAATATTATAAACTTTGAGCAAACTGAACGCGCTAAGGACTAATGGAAATTTTTAATGTAAATTTTTAATGATTATTTTAATATACTATTATGAGTTTTCTGAATCGCTAAACAACTAATAATTAAATAAGCCAAATGAGGTTTTCTAAGGAAATTAATTTATTTACTTCTTCTCGATTTCAGAAAATTTTGGGAAACGAGGACATTTCTAAGTTCTGGAGGTTTTTTCTATAACTGCTTCTCACGAAATCTACATTTGTATCAGAGTGAATCAAAACTGGAGACTCGAGAATTGAGTAAGTCCATTAAATTACATTCCAATCTTATTTACCAGGGCTTCCTTTTCCGATTGCTCTTACCACGTGTCGGTCGATTTATTCTGTTTTTCACACATTGTGTAGATGCTGCGAAAGAAACTCTCTGTTCCTTGTTCGCTTTTTGCCTGTCTTAATAACGGTTTAGTTAATTTCTTAAAAGATTTTTGAACATATTGAGATATCACAAAACATTTAATAATATAAATTCTTTTACTGTGGTAAACAAATATGAGTACAGACACCACTTTTTGTTCAAACATGAGAAATTTTTAATATTTATTTCAATAATGTGAAACCAATGTACACGAAGGCCTCGAACCTCAAAATATCAATTGGCTACCCTTTCGAGTACGAACAGGCTTTCCGAAAACAAAGCATCTGCGATGACGCACCGACTCACATTACAAACGTTCAAGGTATGCCATATCAGTTGAGGAAAAAATGAAGAATTATTTAGAGGTAGACCAAACTGATTTTAATCAATTCCTTATAATATGTCTATCACCAAAAATGACGATAAGTGCCTTTTTATTAAAAAATCGTCATTCATATACCACATGAGAAAAATTGAAAATATTTTCTGTTTAAGGGGAGTTTTTGATTACACATATTCAATGCACATTTAATACAAAAGATATATAATGTGGCAATATATTATGGTGTTTTATTTTAAACTAGCAGTACCCGCACGACGTTGCTCATGGCATCATGACTTCAAATAAATAAAAAAATGGCCCATAATGGCATAAAATAATGTTTTGAAAACGAAATCGAAAAAATAATGAATATATAATTGATTTTACGCACTTATTTTTTTAGCGACCAGGACATAATCTGAAGGAAAGTCTTAAAACAACATAATGCAATTATAAGGTTTGCTGTAAACGGTGCTATTAGAATTTAAACTGGTAAAAACAATTGTCTTGATTCTCGGAACAACCATCTTGTTCTCTTGCTAAAATGGAGTAATAATTCAGGAAGGCTGACGCAATAAAATATTCGGATAATGTTTAAAATAGTAAATAGGTGGCATATGATATTTTGAATTAAAACTATCCAACCAGTGGTTTATTGGAGACGGAACGCACCTGAACGCCGTTCCGGCACCGCCTTTTCTTTTTCAGGGTAATGGAATAAGAAAAAAATAAGTCGACTTTAAAATATTGTGATCTTTGCTTATTTTAGCATAAAAACAAACATAATCTCTGATATTTATATGTATCCCATATCAATCAGAATGGAAAAAGAAATAAAATTTTTTGAGCTTCAGTGTTTCCCCTCTGGACTGTGAGAATTATGCATGAATTGTTCCGCGCGAAGCAAGAACAAGTACGTCAGATTGTGGCAAGATGCCAGATCACGCTCTCACTCAATTTTTTCACCAGATGACGTAGACTAGGGAAGAAACTTATTCCGTCCTTTCCTCCTTGATCTGCTAAAAATATATTACGAACTCCTGAGAAAAAAATTAATTAAAATTCTAAGAAAAAAGATATTTTAACCCTTCTTTTCTTAAATCAAGGAGAAATGATCCAGCATTACATCAAAAAATTTCAAAAACATGACAAAATTAGAACGTCGGATGGAGTAATTTGAAATTGAATTTTTAAAATTTTTGGCGAAAACTGATTATTTTTTAAAGCATTTCTCAAAATTCAGGAAAATGCCTCAAAACAACACAAAGCTTTAAATAAAAATTTTTCTAGTTTCAATTTACATCAGCTGCATCAGCCCACGTGCTACAATGAAAAAATTCTTCTGGTACTGAATCCGAATCGGCTAAACAAATCCTGAAAACTTGATATTTCTGCGCGATAAACCTCTCGATTCAGGAATCCACAAACAAAGAAGTCCAATGGAACAATATAGGGCAATCAAGTTGACCTTGTGATTGGCTCAGAACAACCAATCCCCAATAGCATATGAAGAATATGCAGAATCCCCAGTCGTGTTGGAAAAATTATTTTCCATCGTTAAGGTGCAATAAGGACATCAAATAATCCTGCAAATAATGCTCCAGATACGTTTTGCTTTTCAGGTGACTCTGAAACACATGAGGATCTACCAAGCCATCGCCAACGACTCCAAGCAAAATATTAGGTTAATTGACCTATCTTTTAAATCCGCAAGTTGGATACGATTGAAGAAGGTTAGAAGAAATAGATATATCTGAGATTCTTCATATGTAGATAGTACCGGATTTGCATATGTTACATTTAATAACCAGAGCTTCATTTCCAGAAAGTTAGACGAATAATCGAAGAATGCTGATTTCAGTGATTTATTGAAAACAAAAGGTCTGATGTTTCTTGACATAGGACACATATAATGCTTTATTGTAGGCTTGTTTGAAACCTAATGAAATGAACTACTGTTTGATAATAGGTTGTTCAGAAAGTTTCAGACGTTTTCTAATAGCTTGTGCTTATCACAGTAGGAACGCTAAATCGCTGTTATTTACTTTTAAAATTAGACATTTTCTTAAGGAAATCGTTTCTTCAATATTTTCTTCGGTTCACTATCACAATGGTTTCATTCGGTTTGTTTAGTGTCAGTGTAAACTTGAAGAGCGACAAAGGGTTTTTTCAGCATTTAATGTTTCTTTTACTACTGAAAAAGGCAAGGCAGCTTTTGAAGCCACAAAAATGTATGAGCTCTTTACAGATGCAATGCTCTAAGTAAATGAAACGGGCACAAATGGTTTGTGAAATTCCGACGGTGAGAATTTGAAGTTGAGGACCGGCAACGCTCTGGTAGACCATGCTGTGAATGACAACCAAATTCAGGCGCTGATCACAAATAATCAACTTATTACCAGTCGTTAAATACCAGAAAGACTTGAAGTGTCAAATTCTGCCATTTGTGATTATTTGATGCTACTTTGCTTCGGTAGTCGTTCTGATGCTTGGGTAAGCCACAAATTAAGAGAAAGTTTTAAATAGACCTTATTTCCACGTGAGAATTTTTGCTCAAACACAAAGAAAACTAATAATTTTTGAAGCGGAAGATAAAGGGCGATGAGAAATGGATGATTTATAATAAATTTTAACGAAGACGATGATGGAAATATTCGAGTGAGCGGTCATTCTCCACCCCTAGGTCCAATATCTATACCTAGAAAGTTATGTTGCTTGTGCGATTGGAAGAACTTTGCCTATTACGTGCTGTTACCACCAAACCAAACAATTAATTCAGTTATATAGAGTAACCAGACGACTTCAAGTTCACCTAAACCGATTACAAATAATCATAATGATTAATGATTCAAAATAATAACCAGATGGACAGTCTGAAGCAAGTCAGAATCAAGCACTGAATCGCCAATCGTAAAGAGGTAGCCTTTCACTAGGATTACCTTAGACCAAATTTGTCTTTGGCCACGCACTGTAAGTTGTTTGAGCATGATTGGGATGTCTTACCCCACCCTCTATATAGTCCTCACTTGGCAGATTTGAAATGTCAGTGGTTCCGCTCTTTTCATAATTTGCTAAATTGAAAAATTTCAATTCATTGGAGATCTAAAAACAACACCTTGAGAGTTGTTAAGCGATACTTCAAAGACATTCTGCGAGAGTGAGATAATGAAACTTCCAAAAAGAGGATAAATAGTAATTAAATAAAATGGTGCATATATTGTTAAATAAACTTCATTCCCAGTACAAAAAATCTTTTCAATTTAACATTAAGATTGGCAGAGACTTTCCCGAAAACCTAATAAATTTGACTGAATGTAGCTAGATGGTCATTTGGTTTATTTCTGGTTAAATATTTTGACGAAAATTCGATCTTGCACTTCTCCAGTGTTTTAGTGCTTGTAACTCACTATTGAATTCAGATTGATGTCCCCTTATAGAAAATTTTCTGCTGTTTCCTGATATGCGGCTATTTTTTAGTCTGCATAAATTTGAATTATTTTAGGTTTAGCGTATCTTCCCTTTAACTCGTAAACTGTTAAATCACCATGTATACATCATTATGCTGCAAGCATATAGTTCCAAACATCATTTTTCATAGATATACAATAAATATAAATTTCTTTTAAAACGTTTTACACACATTGAAAAAAATTATAATTGCCAAAGTTTTCTTTACATAAGGTTGCTTGCTCTTACAGGATAATTCTATATTTTAAAAATATATAATTTTCCTCCTATTTCATTCTCATGTACACATATGCGCTAAATATCTGCACACACACATACGATAATTTAAATAGTATTATGTAAGATAAAAGAATATTCATTAGAAATCATTTAAGAATTTCTCAGACACTCTAAATCAACTGCTGTGATAGAGGTCATTATCCGAATCACACTCAGCTACAATAAAAAAAATTAACCATGAAAATATATCTTAAATATAAATGAAAAGTAATAAAAATACCTCAAATGCTAAAGAGCATTTTCTCTACATTGTTACCGAATTTCATAGGGGTGAGAAGCATTGAACCCCGACGGGATGGGGAACTGATAAGTCTGCTTACACATTTTTAGTTTCGTTTTTATATTTAATTAAGTGAATTGTTTCAAGAAGTTTTATATTTTAATTTGTGTAAAGGGTAAAGTCTACTGACCGCTGTGTTATACTAAATTGTTATAAAAAGTCAAAATTATGGTTTGCCAACAATTCAAACTCGGAATGAGTTTCCGATGAAGTAATATCGGTATCCACGTACCCCACCTTACCTTCTTTCAATTATGAAATATAACTTATATTCAAACACAATTTGTATTTTTTTTTGAAAATTATACATGATGTCATCATTTATTATCCTAAGCAATCATTATGAAAATGAAATATACTTTGTATTGAATTATGAGAAGTGTAAACATTAATGTAGATTTTTCTTCCCGAAATATTCGAATTTACAAAGTTATCCAGGCATCGGCCAATGAATTAGAAAAACGTTTTAATTGTCACATTTTTCGAATACCCTTTCATTGAACTCCGGTTTTGTGCTCACATTTTATGATGAAAATTTTGCGTTTTCCTACGAATACTCATATTCCCTCCAATATTCAAAGAATATAGAATTAGGCGGGGAATTTGGGAACTAGTAATTGGGAATGGTGACCTCTGAGCACACTGGTGAGGTCCTAGTGAACTATAAAGCATGTTCTTTGGTTGAGACACTCTAGATTAAGAAGAGAATCATCTTACTATTTTTTTTTATGTTATTTGGTAACATTTGTTACATTTAATTGTAACCGTGTTCAGAAAAGTTTAATCAAAATTTCTTAAGCTTCATTTTTCGTTCTCTACGCCGAATATATCCAAGATAAGTTGACAATTTAGATATTTCTTATATCTGTAGGATTTAGCGATTACGAGGAAACTTCAATGTTCGTTTTTGGATTTCATCTTGAGGAACAAATTAGTGTGCTTATTTATCCCTGACAATTTTTACTGCGAGTTCATTGGGAACAGGCTTCTAATGTAAAAAAAATTTATCTTTTTATGTATTAGGACTAATTTATTATTTGTTGGGAATCTATTTCAAATTTAGAAACAGGATACCGTTCTGTCCCGGCAGTTAAATTTACCGCTTTATGTCAGATTAACAAATGGCATTTTAAAACTATTCACGGTTTGATACACAAACATATTACTTTTTACGTGTGGTAATTCCTAGTTAAAAATAATATGAAACCGTTTGACTTCAAGTATGGAAGGAAGCAAGAAACTGATGACGCGAAAGAAGAAAGCGTGATACCGGTGGAAGAATATGAAGATGAGGATTTTGGCTTTTTTTCAACAAGAAATGAAAGTTGTGAAGATGGAGGAAGTAATTTATCTAGAATCTTCCATGATTGTTTTTCAACTAATCTGTTTGTTTTGATCGATAGCGCCAGAAAGAAGGCACATTATTTATACGTCTGCACAATTCAAGAATTTGATGGTGTCGAATATAATATGACAGGTTTGAGAACCACCAGTTTGGTTAAATCAAAATTTGTTTCAAAGGTGAATGACAAGTTTGTCATTTCCAAGAGTCAGTTAACAGTTATACCACTATACCATATCTTTGAATAAGATTGTAGGAAAGAATTATTTGGTTTTCAGGTGGTATGAATATCAATGAAAAATTAATAAAAATTAATAAATACACTATTAATAGTAAATAGAACGTTCTGATTTCAAGAAGAAAACATATTTTCTATATTAAATTGAACTGTTAGTCTCTACTAATTTTTATGTGTGATTTTTAGGTTTTACCTATTTTCTTCTAGTTTGTCATATTATTCCGTTATTTTAGTTCCTTTAAAGATTCATTTCAAAACTTTACCCTACAAAATTTGAGTTAGAATGATTATAAATTACACCAAATTGAAGTTAGTAAAAATTTATAATAGTTTGTATGCTATATTCGATAAAATAGAAAATATTTCTGCTAAAAAGCATCGAAAAAAGTGTATTTTGTGCTAGTTGGAAAAATTCTCTTAAATGCATTTTGAGGAATGTACAGTAATTTCTATTCATTTCAAATATATTTGCTTCCAATCAATTTGTTACTGTTATTAGAAGCCGTTCCTAATTACCCCATAGTCTTTGGGGCAATTGGGAACACTTCGGGGTAAAATAAGACCGCTACTAAAGTCAGTTTGATCAATTAATAAATTATTGATGAAAGGTTGTATTCTTCAGTGAACTCTGCAGAATATTTTTATGCACTCTCAAAAAATATAGACCTCTTCTCCAACGCAAACTATTCTTTGAAAGAGACAAAAATGGCGGAGTTTGCAAATTCGTCCCCAATTACACCGATTGTGACTATACTTCAAATTTTACATAATTCTTCGATAATATACTGTCAAGCATACTGAATTTAACATAATTTGGTTGAAACCGCTGCATATTATAAATCAAAAACTTGTGGAAAAATTTGAGATATCCATATAAGTTCTTTTCTGAATATTCAAAGCATATTTACAAAAAATTAGATAAGTATTGCACACAGTGAACGAAAACATTTACGAACCTGTAAATTATTTCCAGCTTTTTATAATTCAGTGGCATTCCGAATTTTTTTCCTTTACATTTTCCGGTTTGTCAAATACTTGCCCTCGTGGCCAAACTTTTACTGTAAAATGTGATACGAATCATATTTTTTTTAAGACCGGATTTCAAGAAAAATGAACCCAGCCATTCGGGGGATTTCAAAAAATGTACAAATCCAAAGGATTTTCAAATTCACTGACCATTAAGTCATAATTCAGCTGCAATCATATAATTTCGAATCTTTTTGTCAGAATTTAATCGTTTTGGTGTATATTCTTGGCTTCAAGTGAAATTTTACAGCATTGAATTATTTGACCCCTCAAGTAATCCGCAAGTGTTTATTGGCATCCATTCTTCATTTATTCCCTTTAATAGTGTACTTGAAGGACATGCAGTCAGATCAGGATATTTTTATGTAATATTATCAATTATTGTTCTACATCCCTACTCTTATGAGAAACAAAAATGTCTATGTGGAGTTAGTTGATACATTTAACATAGGTCACATTTGCCCAGCGGGCCAACATGCCCAGTGGCCCTGCTGCACGGGGTTTTCAGGATGTGGGTTACAAAAATATTTCTGAATATGTGGGTTGGAATTGCACCAGATATAGAATGGAAGATACTTGTTATGAAAAACCATGCTGACTCAATTTTGATTATAATTACATAATTTACTGTTATACAATAGTGTTTAAAGATGACCATAAAAGCATTATCTCAGTTTCTAGTAAGTAAAAATGCACCGAATTTGTATTTAATGCACATAATGGCGATAACATAACTGCATTACTTAAATTAATAAAATGTCATAATATACCAGAATGTTTTTTGATAGTCGCGTCATAGTAGTAGTGGGCAACTTACTCCGCAGTCGGATCAGGTTGGCCCAGGCTACTAGATGTCAGTTTGAGGTTTTAAATTAATACTGATAGTTAATGTATTCAAATTTTAGTATGGTGAATTCTTCTTGAAGATACACTAATAGTGTCGGCTTAAACTCTTTTTAAAAGTTTTGAATTCCCTTTTTAAGAAATTCTTAGAAGAAGAAACGAGCGAACTAGCACCAGTCTATCATACCACCCCAAAGTGAAATATCCATGCCTAGAAAGTTATGCTCTGTTGCTGGTGGAATGGGAAGGGTATTCTATGTTACGCGCTGCTGCCTTTTAAACAAACAATTAATTCAGTTAAATCTAGTAAGTAGATGATACTCCGAGTCCATCTAAACCAATTCCAACGAATGATGATAATTCTAGATAATGTTGTATGAAGTTTTGTTATATTGGAATCAGATAGAGAATTTGAAGCAAGTCAGAATCAAGCACAGAATCAGCCAATCGTAAAGTGATAGTCTTTTATCAGGATGATTTTAGATCACACGTGTCTTTTTCCACCCAGTGGAAGCTGTTGGAGCTTGATTGGGATGTCTTATCCAACCATCCATACAGTCCTGACTTGACAAATTTTAAATGCAAGTTGTTCCATTCTCTGCATAATTTGCTTCTTATGCTTAATAAAGCTGCATAATCTTCAAACATCACCTTGAGAAGATCACAAGCTATTCTTAAAGGACATTCTATGAGAGCAGGGTAATGAAATTTCCCAAAAGAGATAATAAATAGATATGAAATAAAATAATGCCTATGCTATTTATAAACTTCATTGCTAGTACAAAAAAATTCTTATCAATTTAATCCCAAAATTGGCTGAGACTTTCTCCAAAGCCTAATAAATTTGACCAAATACAGCTGAAAGAGCGTTTGAGATATTGTTTGTTTAATATTTTGAAGACAATTTGATTTTCCACTTCTCCATTATTCACCACTGAATTCAGATTGATGCCACCTTATAGAAATTTTTCTGGTCTTTTCAAATATGTGATTATTTTTGTGTAAGTATTCACAAATTTGAGTTCTTTTAGACTTGTCGTATCTCCGCTATAACTCGCAAACCATGCAGAACGGTAAATATAGAACAGTCTCGCTATGGTATTCACTGCTTCAAATGGAAATAATTGAAAAAGTATTATGTAAGATAAACAAATCATTCGAACTCATGAAAGAATTTGAGAAGCTCTCAATAAACTGCTGAGGTAGATGCCATTATCAGAGGCGTAACAAGGGTGGGGCTGGTGCCCTGGGCGCAATTGCAAGGGGGAGCAAAATTAAGGAATCAATTGTTTGTATTTAATATAAAAGTAGGTCTTTTTGAAGCTCTTATACCTTAAGATCCTTAAGATTCTTAAAAATTTAAATGATTCAACAAAGTGTGGGGGAATCTTAAGGATACAGTCATTTTTACAACCTGGAAACCTCAAGCTGCGATAAAATAACAAGCAATATTTTATTTCAGAGATTTGCTGACCGAAACCCTCATCGCGAAATTAAAAGCTCGTTTAGAGCTTCCACCCGATAAAGGAGGATGGTTAGGGGTGATTATCTCCGCAGGGTTCCTGAGGCTTTCTTCTGGCCTGAAGGTTCTTATGGTTTCTCACGGTATACATGATAAACACTGAATGGAAATCAGTTTCTTCGGAAAATTGGTGATAAATGGTTAGCAAGTGTCATTTCTATTTTCAATCAGCAAAGAGTAAAGAACGGGAAATATACGTCCATTTTTTTTGCGCAGAGTAAGAGAACTCCAGCAACTTTAAAAGACGTATGTTCGCTATCTTTACATTGTTTCAGCACTGACTATTTGCATAATTTGTATGATGAAAATGCGATAGTGTTTATAGAACGTAGATGCAGTTGTTCTGCCAAACGCAAAAAAAAACTGAGAGAGAGAGAGAAAAAAGACCGCATAATGTTTCGCAATTGCTGGTAAAAATTAACAGATCTTGCAGACCCTGCAAGCAGATCTAAAATTGACATTGAAAAAAAAATTCAATTAATTTTCTTTGAAATAGCAAGGATTTTCTAAAATAATTTACATTTAAAATGCCAAAGAATTAAATAAGCATGTCAGAAGATGTAAAATTAAATTATGAAGTACATCTCAAATATTCTGATAGGTTTACAGCAGATTTTTTTCCCAACAAAATGATTTTCAAATAAAGTATTAATGCCTTTTGCATGTACTTTTCTTCTGTATATTGCGAAAAGGTAGTTTTGAAGATTATTATCCTGATCATGATGATAATTCTAAGGAATGATATTGTCATGCCCATGCCTGAAGTTCTGTTGGATATGATGTCGATAATATATACATTTTCATTTATTTCAGTGAAAATTATTCTAAATTTAAATTTTAGACTGATTACTTCAATTTTAGGGTTTTAGTTTTAATTAAGATGTCTAGTTCAAGCTTTTGTCTCTATAAAATCTAGAATGACGTCTTTTCCCGTGAAACCTTCGGCATTTAGAAGCTTAATCTCACCAGCAAGCAGACATAACTTTTCTGTCATATTCCCCCTCTCCTCCGTTTGTTTTGCAAAATACATTAAATCCAAAAAAATTGAAGTTATTATACTATTATGAAGTTAAACATCTTTAATTTTTTATATGATTTATTTATAAAACACGAAATTCCTGTTGGCAGTTTTTGTTAACTTCAGTTTTACACAGCATAAAATGAATGAATCTAAATTTATAAAATTACACTTTCACAATTCTATTAGAAACTTTGCTCCAGGCATCTTTTGTATGCTTATTTCACACTTTCATCTGATTTTTGAACGGAAATTTTTAGTTACTTTTAAATATACTCCAGCATGAAATGAATTATTTGTTATTCATTATGTCGCAAAAATTTGCCTCAGTGGTAAAAAAATTAATATGGTCTAAAATAAAACTGGGAATTCTTTCGATTACCTTCATAAGTAAGAGAAATATCTAAGAATTTATAATTTATTTAGGAATTTTTTTTAACATTCTAGTTAAAAACGTGATTTTTCTTATTTCAGCTTCGTTTGTTTTCATAAAACATGCAGCAATGAAGAAGGAAGAATACGGGGTTGAAGGTCCCTCAAAAGTGTTTTATATGTCATTTTCTACTCAAGATCAACTCAAAAATGCTCTATATATTATTTTTAAGTCAATTTGCATTTTTAATCTTTGCACTCCCCGGCATAAAATTTCCGAAAAGAAAATGGGGATCACATTTCAAAAGAAAGAAGAGGGGCGGGGCGCAGTTTTGGTATTTGCCCTGGGCGACATTTTATGTAGGTACGCCACTGGTCATTAATCCATCCCAGATAGAACTTTAAAAACTTTCCCTGTAAATATCATTCAGCTGCAAGCGTGTAGGCCCTAAATTCATAGATATATAGTAAATATAAATTTTATTTGAAAAAATCACACAGAGGAACGAAGCAAGTATACTTGCAAACGGTTTTTTAAACAAGCTTGTTTTCATAATTCAAAATTTTAAAAAATCTAGAATCTTCCAATTGTTTCATTCTAATTTTTGCATATGCGCGAACCTATCTGCAAGCAAAGCATGATAATTGAAAGAGTATTGTGTAAGAAAAAAAAGTTCCAGCCTTTCCGGTAATATTCGAAAAAAAGGGCAAATCCAAAAGATTTTCAAATTCATTGAACAGTTAGTGTATATCATTCAGCTGCAAATATGTAATTCCTACCTTTTTTTAACAGAATTTAATGGCTTTGTACAATTTGAATTCATCTCACTGGATCAACACGGAATTGAATTATTTGATCCGCTGGGTAATCCGCAAGTGTTTCTTGGTATCCACTCCCCATTTATTCCCATTAATCCAGTACTTAATGGACATGCAATCAGATCAGGATATATTTATGACATTGAAGTCCAACTGGTAAGTAGACATTTGTTAATTTTTAGTTATAAAGGTTGATTAAAAAGAGAAATGAATACACAATGATTAAGAGACCTTAAACATAGAAGAAGCAATTGCCCTCGAATGATGCAGTAATAGAAGTGAAAAAACATAAACAAGGCGCAGTTCGAGTCCGTGCCGTAGATGTTTCGTGAAAACGTCGGGAAAAAATCATAAAACAAATATTTCGTATTAATATGTAATTTAATTATCAATTTCTTTAATACAATATTTACACACAGAGTAGTATAATGGTTACAGAATAGATAAATCACAAGCTGCCACAAACCCTTGCTACATGCTATAAACTTGTGATTTATCTATTTCGTAATCATTATACTACCCTGTGTAAATATTGTATTAAAGAGATTGATAATTAAATTACATATTAATACAAAATACTTGTTTCATGATTTAATCCCGAACTTTCCACGAAACATCTGCGGCACTTATCCGCAACTGCGCCTTTCTAAAGTTTTATTTAGAGTAGCTTTTGATGGCGCCATCTGTTGGCAGTATATAGGACTACATTTCGCGTATGCGCAATAAAACATTATTTACTACAAATGTTCATATTTCCCCTAATATTCAAGTTTTTGAATTCAAATTTTCATACAATATTTCTTTTACGTATTATCAACTATTCTGTAAGTTTCGTATAATTCGAAAGAAAACTCTGCATGTTATGATCAAAAAACATGCGGAGTTTGAAATTTTCAATTTAATACCGATTTTTACTTATTTACTGATAAATATTTTTATTATCTCACTTTGGGTCCTATTAATACTCCTCAAGTTCTTTAAAATGACACTACAATCAACCTCCTAGCTAAACGCATTTCCACGCAACAATTAGGTTATAAATAACCTTACATAAAGCTAATTCATAACAATCACATGGCATGAGCCTACACTGGTACGATGACGTCACAGGCAAAACAAATACTATGCAACAAACTCTTACATCTATAATCTATCCGTTGTGGGGTCAACCATTCTTTTCTCATTATTAGTCTCGTAGTGATTGGCGATTAAAATCTGACGGTATTTTGTCACACAAGAAAGTTCGACCGAACTATCACTAAAATGAGCGGAAAGACGTTTCAAAATCAAAAAAGTTAAGAATTAAATATCATGTGTCTTTTCGAGATAAGAGCGAATAATAATCATTTTCTGCCTCATCAGATATTGAAAATGCAATGCTTTGCTGGAGTTTATCATTTTAAAATTTTTGAAAGTCAAAACCACTTTAGACAATTCATTTTAATGTACGTTAGCAGAAAATAAAATGCCAGCACAAAGAAGCAGTTGCGCTATATAAACGAAATTTTTTGCGAGTTCTTGCAAATCCGAAAAATGACGCCTATTCAGATTTCGCTCTGAATGGATAAGAGTGGCGCTAGTAACTCCTCTATCAACATAAAAATCACGTTTGCTTTAGATACTTGAAATGAACTTCAGGAGAGTTATTTATCGTCTGAAGTGGGCGTTATGAGCAAGATTTGAAACAGGAATGTCTTTAAGGCGACAAAGAAGGCAGTGTGAGCATCCTAGTGAGTTTGAACGAGGTCGTGTATAGGATAGAAGAAGGTGGATTTTCTTCCCGCGATATTGCAGAAAGATCTCGCAGGGATGTTATTCACTGTGGATGATTGTGTTGGCGGAAGTGATCACGGGAATGTACTGTTTCAAGAAGATCGAAGTCCAGTACACTCGGCCACTACTGAGAGGAAAGACCGTCGTATTCACCACATGGTTATTGCTCACCGTACTGCATCCGCAGCAGAAATTATATCAACAGTTGGCACTAGAGTGACACGGCGAATAATAACAAATCGATTACTTAAGGAATGGATCCAATCCAGACGCCTTATATTGTTCATGCCTCTAACTCCGAATCACCGCCATCTGCGACTTCAGCGGAGTCGCACTAAAGCTCATTGGCGAGAGGAGTGAAGATCCCTTGCGTTCTTAGATCATAGCCGTTTCTGTCTCGATACCAGTAATGGCTGTATATTGGTTAGGAGGAGAGCTTGGAACCAAGCTGGGTATGGTGTAGACACGCTGAACCTTCACCAGGAATTTTGATCTGGGGAGAAATTTCCAATAACAACTAATGATCCAGCAGGAGCACTTTCTGTGGCAACTTGGCTACAGCAATCCCTAGAAAGGGAAAAATAGAACATTCATCCCCACGCCCGAAGGGATTCATCCTCAGATACCTTCTGACCCTGCCCCCAGGCGGGTGTAGATTTAATCGAGCTCTAAGCTATGTGATGTTTATATTTTATATGTTTGTCGTAATGGTGTTTATATGTGTGTGTTTTGTGAATAAATCAAAAAGGGAAAAACTGGATTATCATTGATCTGAATATCATATCACACACATGGAAAGCCACTAAACTCTCGTCGTTATCCCACGCACCTTGGCAGCAACAGCAGCAAAACAAGCCTCTCGCCCTCCGGCTACCAACTAGTGGAGCCTATACCGGTTTAATATTTGGGACTGAAGAAAAAGACTAAAACTGTGTGTAAAGCTTTGCACTAGTGTCCTGCACCTAGGTTACGCACCTTGACTGAACGCCACCTCGTATCCCTGATACCCATAACTGTTAGAGTCTTCTCATCGTTGAATGGGTACAAGATAGAATAAGCAACGAAGATAATCGCGAGAGGTTCCCCATCAGAAATTGCACCCTGACCAACTTTATCGAGTATCCAAATTTAGCATACTTACAAAATGTGTTTAACTTTATATACAAATAAAAAAAAGAAAAGGAAAAGCTGCTAAACAGTTTGAGGAACAAAGTCCCTTTGGATGAAAAATTTATAATTTGTAAGCGGGTTGCTTTACTTTTTTAAAACTAGCCGCCTTCGGAGACCATCTTGTACGCAGGGAATATAGTTTCAATTGAATATTGAATAATTTTATATTCATGTTTCGTTAACAACGTAAGCAGATCGTAGTAGACCCATGCTCTTTTAGTTGTCTTCCACCTGTTCTGAACATAGTCCACATAAATGTCCTTCGTGGAATCAAATAACTGACCATGTCATGTGACATCTAATTGCAAGCATTTTCATTTGCTTGTTCTTCTTGCAAAATAAACATTTGATTTCAACATTAAACACATTTTATGGCCAGAGGCATGTATAATGAATTATAACATGCTGAAAAAAAATGAAAGGGGGGTTGATAGATGGATGAAAGTTCCAATTGTTGGGCTTCATGATAAGATGCACAGAATTCCAAACGTTACAGTAAATTCACCAAGCTGTTTGATCCAAACTTTCTGATAAAAAACAGAGCGATACCATGTAGGATAAGATACAGAAAAGATCTCGGTCTAATGGATAAGATCATACCATGAGGAATAGTTGTCAATTTTTCATCATCCCTCTTTTTTCCTAAAAGAGAATCCAAGAGTTTTCTAGGAGTCTAAGGCACCATATATTCAGAATCACAGAAGAAATCGTCACTTGGTGGGAAGACTGTGGAGCCATTATCTGCATATCTTCTAATAATAGTGCATCAGCTGTTTGAACGAATCTTCTTTACTCTGTTTTTTCATTACTCGACTTTGATGTATGCCGGGTGCCATTTAAGATATTTCCATTTTCATCACGAAACCATACAGAAGTTTTATGTGTGCGAACTGTGCTGAAAACAATGCAGTCTCCACATTTCCCTTCCTCTTTTGTCTGAATGTGGTTGTTGTAGGTTTTTCTCCAGAAATCTGTTACATCGGCTCATCTACAGAGTACTAGCAATCAATCCTTTCATCTAAAAAACTGTATAATTCCTCCTTTGCATCTGAATTACTTTATCCTCAGAACGACAACTCGCATCAATGCATTTTCAGCCGCTAATTGCTTCTTTGGCATTTTTCCACTAATGACTTTTCTGACACAAATCCTATGTGTGTACTGAGCCTTAGTGTTCGTGTATATATGTTGAATACATGTTAAAAATAGAAGTCTCAGATGTGAAATGTTGCAAGCTTTTATATCAAACCTGGCATAGATATGCAAATTGAGAATACACAGTATAAATACACACATTTGGAAGGTTAAGATAACCAAAAATTGAAAATGCGAAGGGCAGAAGAGCATGAATGAGTAGAATGGTTCTTGTGGAGGGAAACGGATATGAGTGGAGGAGGAAAGAACGACTATTTAGCAAAAAGGTTTATTCCCCACATACATACCATCACCACACTGTAAAAAAAATATCCGTCAAATCACGGAAAAAGTACCGGCAGCAGTGTTGCCGGCAATATTCCGTTTCGTAAAGCATTTCTCCGTTTTTCTACAGAAAATTCCGTTTTTGGTTTTTCCGTTTTTACTTTTACCGTTTTCGAATTCTCCGTTTTTTCACAGAAATTCCGTTTTTGGTTTTTCCGTTTTTGCTTTTACCGTTTTCGAATTCTCCGTTTTTTCAGAAATTCCGTTTTTGGTTTTTCCGTGTTTTCAAGGAAATTCTGTTTCTGATTTTTCTGTGTTTTAACAGAAATTCTTTTTAAGGTCCCCTTTAGTGTCGAAAGATGCGATTTTTGAGACAAATAGTAAAGAACGTCCAAGGCTCTTATCAATTGCAAAGCAAATTTAAAATTTTTTACGAGAGTATTATGATCTATTGTTTACATAAATGATAATTTTCAGTAGAAAGTACATATTAAAAAAATCTTTTTTAACGACTGTTTTAAATTTTAGAATGATTTGCACATCACAGGATTTTATAATACCTACTTATTCCCTTTTTTTGCAAAATTTTAAAATGCTACAAAAGTGAAATGACTAACTCTGAAGAGAATATGCATAATTTCTGTAATTTTTGTTCCTAAACCGGAAATACATTTTTCAATGCCGTTATTTTATTGTTTTAAGTGCACATAAATTTTATGATTTAAACCGAAGTTATGATTTTATGACATTTTAAAGAAGGCAATATGGACACCAAATATTTAAAATTTCAAAGTTTTTCATTAGAAGGTTTCAAACAGTCATGTACACAATATTCGGAAAATTTAGTGTGCTGAAAAAGGTATTTGTGTTTCATTTCGAGTTAATGAGTCCGGGGCATGATCAACCCTCTCTCGCAAAATCCACACTTTTCCACTCTTTAAGGGGTATGTGATCCCCTTAATTTACTGTTCTTTTTTCCCCTGAGTATCATGAAAGTGCCATTATTCCATTATTTTATTTTTCTTCCTACTTTCAGCAACACCCTATTGAACTCATTTTCTTTCGGAATAAATAGTAATAACATGAATAAATTGAGAAAGACCAATTTAATTGATCTTATGCAATCTACTTTCTCTTAAGCCCGTTACAGGAAAAAAAATGCTTTTGAATTTTAAGGAATGAAAGTTAAGTGTATAACACTGGAAGGAGAGGGGAATAATTGTTTTTTTTAAAAATAGTTCATGAGTTTCAGATTAAATTATTAAAATGCTTCCATTTTAAATACACAAAATATTCAACATTTTCCTGGTTAATACTATGATGTGTCTCTAATGTTTATGCTGCTTATTCTTAATGAAAGCAATACTTCTAATGTACAACTGCTCCTAGAATCTATTTAAGGGTGAATTGACTTGTTAGAAAAAAAAATTTAATCATACCAAATCAAATCTTTTTTAAAACTTATCTAATCAAAAATCACAATGGAAACATACAAAAGCTGATGAAATTGAATCCCATATCTTGTTTCTATTTATTTTGGAATGTGCAATTGCAATAAAACTCTCCATGTGCACACAATGTCTGTCACCTATAAATACTTCAATGTGCTTTCCTTCAATCTTTTTTTCAGGTATTTAACTCTTCCTTAATTTTAACAAAATTTTCCTACTAAATTCAGGAAATACTTTTTAAAATTTTTGCATTTTCACAAAAATTTTCTATATCTTTTCATTTTTGAATAATTCAACTTCACATCCTTTAACATAAGTTCACGTTTAGTATGTGTAATAATATTTATATCACCACAATTTTAGAGTCCAAATAAACAGCTAAATTTTCTTTTAAATTTCATCCACAATTCTCATGTCACTGAAAATTATACTTGTTTGAAAAAATTAAACTTTGTTTGGATTTCATACCCAAATAAAGCAACTGGTATTTAACTTCCCTATTTTTAACAAAATTTTCCTATTTAATTCAGGAAATACTTTTAAAAATTTTTACATTTTCACAAAATTTTCTTCAAATATACATTCTTTTTTTTATAATCCAACTTTGTATTGTTAACAATAAATATATAATATAGGTTCATATTCAATAATTGCAATATTTAGGTCACTACAATTATAGCACCCAAATAACCCAATTTTCAGTTAATGTTAAAAAACCCATCTTAAAATGAAAATTCTTATTTTTTTTATATTATAAAAAAGCTTCAGATTTCCAAAGAATATCACAAATTTCTCAAGTAGAAATTATGGAGCTAGATCCTTATACAAGTTTTATTATTTTTTTTTAACAAATTAAGTTTTAAATAGATAAATAATATTTGCAAAAACAAAAGTTAGGGTCAGGTGGGGTAAAATGGGTCACTTTTTAGCTTATTTTCACATTCAAAGTTTTGTAGCAATAAAATCATAAAATTTTCCTGTTTTTTTTTTCAATTGCATCTTGACATTACATTCCTTCAGGACATATTTATGTAATTTTAACAATTATTTTTTAATTATAAATTAATTAAACTTAGCTTGAATAGCTTTGACTCATTTTACCCCATCTCGGGGTAAAATGGGTCATAAATGCAAAATGATGCTTAAAGAATATATTTATTAGGAAATACATAAAAATAAAAAGGTGGTCTGTTACATATTCTGCTAAACAATACAATATTCAAATTTTAAAGTAGTATTGTTCACGGTTATTGCAAATGGCTCTTCTAAAACTTTTACAACATCAGTCTTTTCTACTCTAACAATATCCTCTTTTACAGGAAAAACATAAAAATCCCCTACAGGGTTCCCACTCTTTTTACAAAACAAAAATTAAGGACTTTTTTGGAAAAAATTAAGGACCTTAAAAATATTATATTAATTATTTATCAAACATACATATACACACAATTACTGTATGGAAAACCAGCGGGAGTGTTCTCCCCTAAACTTTCTCGTATACTCCTAACACATGTAGAGAAAACTAGAATAATAAAAGATGTCAAATAAACTTCCGTCGCAAGTAAACCAAAGTTGGAACCACACGTGGTTTGAAGGATCAAAACAAATTCAAATCTCCTGCGCATTCTTTTGCGCAACAGGACCTGGCGAGACTCCCTAAATGTTTGCTTCCTTACAAAATCGCGCCAGAATTGGTTTTTGGCAAACTGCCAAGTTTCGGAGTCCCTTCTTCTTTGCACAGGCATTGCCACGAGTAGGCATGCACAGGCAGTTAGTTTCAAAACTGAACAAGTATGCGATTATACAGACCGACAGACAGTCAACCCTTTGACGGATTTGGCCCAAAATTTTATACGGACCTACATTCATGACGATAAAACTGTGTGCCAAATTTTATCCCTCTAGCTATTCAGGTTTTTGAGTTATAGCGTTCACATGACCGCGGACGTACAGATTGACAGACTTCCCGTTGACAGATTTTGTCCAAAATTTGATAGAAACCTACAAATTATGTTTAAAGACCACATACAAAATTTCATCCCCGTAGCTCTCATAGTTTTCGAGTTATCGTGTTCACAGACAGACACACAGACATAATTCCAAAATTGTGTTTTTCGGACTCAGGGAGGTCTAAAACGTGGAGATTCGTCAAAATCTCGAGTTCGAATTTTTTGACGATTACAATACTTTCTCTTTGTATACGAGAAAGTAAAAAGCTAATTCATATTTTTCTCAAGAAAACACGCGATTTCATCATATTGCAAGAAGTAATGTATTTATTATAGAACTGTTTAATTTTTAGTATAATTATGTATCTTAAAAAATGTTACTTCTCCTTAAAAATCCATAATTACGTTAAAGTTAATTAATCATTTCCCTGAATTACATATCAAAGTATTCATAGAAGTCAGGTGGAAACGAAAATTTTCGCTTCATGAACAATGTAGGTAAATGAATATTATTTGCGAATGTAAACTCTATCAACATGCAAAGAATACACATTACAAAAGAAATTCAAATCACATTAATTTATTCAACTTAGAATTAACAGTTGAAAATACTGACAAAAAAATATTAACAGGCAACAACAATAATTAAAAATACTAATAAATAAGAACTGAAGCTTTTTTTAAAATTTTTCCCAAGACAGACACCAATAAAAAAATGCTGTGTTCCTGTGTCAGGTGCTACATGATACGATTAAATTAAACACAATTAATAAAAAAATTTACCCTGAAACATAAACTACACTATACAAAAAACCTCTGTCTCTAGGAGCAGCTAAAAGTTACCAATACGTAAGAAAACTTTCAACATCAGCAAAAACTTCACTGAATACATTTTACCATGGAGGAAAACAAGACTGAACAAACCAAAATCAAGTATTCAAGAAATAACTAATCAACACTAGAAATCTTCAAGAACAACCGTGCTTAACACAACTGTCTTAAATACTTACCAAGAGCTCCAAATTTCACAACAGTATCACAAAACCATTTAAAAATATGATTTATATATATTTCACGTTTTTCAGTTGTTTCATTACTATAAAAATTTATTATAAAGAAAAGATATGTATACAATAATTATAACTATCTCAGCTGAACTTGATCAACCAAACAAAAACTAAGTTTGCCATGAAGTAAATTGATGGCTTTTAGAACAATATTAACTCATTTGTAAATCTTTAATCTTTTCAAAATTCCCCTTTGATGACTTGTGTTTGAAAAAATATAGTTGAAAATTTCACCGGATTTACAAATACAATTTACAAAGAGTTGCGAAGGATATTGTAATCCGGCTTTTGAGTTAGCAAACTCTTTAAATGACAGAAGAATATAAGTGGCAGTTGCTGCGTTGCTGGCATATATTTAATTTGCAGAGTTCACAGTAGATTTTCTGAAGAGATACTGTTGAAATGTAGCCTGCCACATAAGTGGCACTGTTGAGCTCCAAATCATCCCAATTTTCCTGTGCTTCTGGGCAATCCATGATGGTTCATCAATAACAAGATCTAGGCAATCTTCATCCGTTTGCGGGATGATTTGGGTGGAATGATGTCATCTGGCTCATGGTTGGCATTTCCACATAGCAAACATCAATTCAGTAATAACATCAGTGTCCTGTCACTGGAGTAGGATGGTCATTCGCCTCGCCTAAAGAGAAAATATCAATTAAACACATGGAATTAATAAACATTTTTAAGTTTCTATGTATTTTTAATAGTAATCAGCAAATTATTTTACAAAATTTACTTATTTTTCATTTAAGACAGCCTTAAAAGATTTCTTAAATGTTAAAAATATTGTTAAATTTTAGAATAAATTGAACCTTCCAAATTTGTGTTTATAATAAAATAATTTGAAATTTGACATTGAATTTTTTAAAGAATACCTAAAGAAATGATGAAAAAGTTGTGTTAAATAAGTTCAATAAAATAAAAGCAATTTATTAATTTACACAGCTTTCTTTTACCAAACTCAAATTTTATAATTAAATAAATTAATTTCAAGCAATAAACAACATACCCGAGAAAAACAGTTTTCTAAAGCATCTTGGTTGAAGCGGCTGAGGAGGACAAATTTCATTTTTTCCAAACAATTGAGGTACCAGAAGAAGGAAAGCAGACAGTGTGACTTGCCATCCTGTTATGCTGTGTTTATGCGGATCTATAAAACATAATGCGAGCATTAAAGAAATTTATTGACACGAGAACGAACTATGTATACACTAAACCGAAGGTTGAAGAATGAGTAAAATTCGTTCATACCTTTCTTCGTCTTTTGGGAAGCGAAAATATTTCAACTCCTGCGATTTTGCACGAGTGGCGTTGCAAGAAATGCATCTGTCATGATTCCTGCTGAATTCTGTTTTCTCAGACCTAGAAGCAAGCTAGAAGAATCAAAGACGACAAAAAAAAAAAAAAAATTCCGTTGCAAGCTCAACAAAGTTAACCCACGCCACGATCAAAACAAATCAAATCCCCTGCGCATTCTTTTGCGCAACAGGACCTGGCGAGACTTTCTAAATGTTTGCTTCCTTACAAAATCTCGCCAGAATTGGTTTTTGGCAAACTGCCAAGTTTTCGAAGTGTCGCTTCTTCTCTTATAAGTTCTTTGGTTAAACTCGATTATCACAATTTTTACTAATAACATTTCCAGAGACATAAGATGGCGGCGCGGTTCCATGATTCACTTTTGCTTCCCGGCTTTCTTGGCGCCTATTCAAGGTTGTTTGGCGAGAGAGTCAATTGGGGGAAAACGAAAATGAATAGCATATTAAAGTTATACTTGTTTAAAATACGCACATTTAAAACAGATATTGACTTTATGCCTTATATATGTGTATTTTACGGTAATAACTTGCTGATATCTTTTGGCCTTGATGTTTTTTAATACATTTTAACAGAAAGTAATACATTTCGGATTCGAAATTTTGCGCGTTGTCGCCAATTCTAAACCGGTTAGACAAGTTACGGCAGCCATAAAAACGGAAAAAGCCCATTTTCGCCTTCCCGATTCGCGTTTTACGGAAAGTGCCCGTATGTTTAAGGGGAAAATACCGGTTTCAAGACATTATGGAAATTTTCCGTTAAAATCAGTAAATTTTCACCTGAATTTTCAGGTGGATTTTTTACAGTGCACTATGTTCAACACATGCAATACTATTGTTGTTTAATTATTATACAGGCATGAGGGTTTACTGAAACTTGTTGCTTCTGCATTTTTAATTGATTTTACCATTACAATGAGGAATTTTAAAAGCATTTACTTCTTCATCCCCCTTTATCTTCTAAACTATTGATGCAACAAATAAACGCAAACGACTTTTGTAGGATATTTAATGTAGATAACCTATGTAAATAAGTGTTTTTCACTAGAATCCATGATTTTCGAGATATTTAAGAAAAAAGGAGAAATTCCCCTATAACCCCGCAACGCCTACCGGCGGAGACTTTTAGTATGTCGTTTAAGACGATATCCCCAACAACTGTGCCTTATTTCCAAATTGCAGCATTTATTTTTTTTCGTTGTCTGGACTATAATCTATTATTTAAAATTGTCACTCGTATACTTTAAAAGCATATTAAAACAACTCAACTTCAGCGCGTACACGCGCGCACATCGCACTAGAGTTACACATCAAAATTCCGATCCGTTTAACCCGAGAGAAAGCGCGTCTCCTTAGCGTTCGCTAAGAAACCTGGGGGTCATAGAATAACCTTAACTGAAGTTCAACCCTGCACTGTTAAACATTATATTTTTAGTTGGAGAAATAATGCTTTTGACTTTTGACATTAAGAATGCAGTGCTTAATAAAAATTCAAATCTGCTCCATTATTATCCACTAATAAAGTACGGATTTCTAGAGGGTACGTTTCTGTGCGTTACGGGAAAAGTTTGGTGTGCATTTCTCAATAAATACATCTTTTCAGTCTAAAATTTAACTGTATTATGTTATCGTTGATGGATAACTCCCAACTCAACTCAGGGTTTGTCATATCTATCGCTCGTCCTTTTGTTCTAGGTAAGCTCGACGTAATATTATGACAAGGATTACGAATATTCTGTCTAAATTTTGTTTTTCCTCACCGTATGCCATCTTTTTATGCAAACCATTCTAAGTTATTCACTTCTTCATTTCCAGAATCTCTGACCTCTTCTCATTCCGTATCAAGTGTAACTTTCATGAAAATTCATTTCTAAACATCATCAGGTCCATTGTGTTCATTGTCAAGGTTTGGATCATTATCAGTTTCAACTTCAGCAAGAAGTTTACTTAAACGATAGATTTCTTTTTCGCGTGGGATCGGCATTGTGAGAAACAAATAAATATTTCAATTCGACAAGGAAAAGAAAGAGCTGACGTATGAGCCGCGCGAAATAACTGGTGTGTGGAACAAACAGAAGAACGCCTTGGGTAATATCATAAAACCAGTAACTAACAAAACTTGTGTTATGGGACGAAAGATTCCGGAAATACTTTTCAAAATACTCAGAAATTCAGAGGGGGTGACTAACTGAGCTACTCATAAGAAAGAAATGAACGCCTGGCTAGTTTTCTAGGAATCGGAGTTTTCCGAGGTCTTCGGGTCATAAAATAACCTCCGCGAGTCCTCGCGGGTTGTCTTCGCTGGTTACAATTATAAAGTGAATGACAAGAACCGGGAATAATTTCCATTAATAATAAACGCACCATAAGCCGAAATTATAAGCAATAAAAATCAGTGTCGTTATTCAAAATGGTGTGGATAAAATATCCAACTATTATTACAGCATATTTACCCATTCTTGCGCTAGAATAAATTTATTTATTTCATTTTTAACCGTGGCATACAGCGGCGAGCTAAGAATTAAGGCCCATGATGACATAATGCGCGGAAAGATTTTGCGCTTTTGTGGGTCAGCTTGTTATAAATATGGATTTATAACAAGCTGGAAGACCATTACAAAAGTTTGAAAATACTTTTTATTCCAGAAATAAATAATGCTATAAGAAGAAATTGTTCATACACAACCTTGATTAAAATTTGCGCAATACAGAAATAAGACTGTACCTCCTGGAATCCTCAAAACACTGTTGCAGATGTCTGCCTTTTACAGAATTCTGAAGGAATTTCGAATTCAAAGTTGATTGTGCTGCAATATCCAGGAGAGCTTCAACATGACAATCCTTACACAAGGTGTCTCAGAACTCAAAGTGCAAACTTGGAAGGAGGTAGAAAACATGCTTAGGAATCCATAATCACATAGGAATGCATGATCGGAAATGCTATCTTTAAGTCATGAAGAGACATAAAGAAACACTAAGAACGCAAGGTAAAAAGGAGTGAAAAGCGGTCTATTACCCCACAAAACACAATAATAGTTACAAGAATCTCAGGAGCTATTCAGATTTCTCCCATTGCCACACACGGAATCTCCGCTGAAAGAATTGTTTTTGGCGGCTCATGGCAGACTCGTTCCCACAGGTTGAAGTGAAAATATACTAAAATTTCATGCACAATGACCATCAAAGCAACCCAGAAAAAATTAAGAGGAGATAAATGAGGCGATCTGGGAGGACATGCAACGGGATCACCACGCCCAATCCATCTTCGTCCAAACAACTTGTATCCTGCATCGGTACTGTGAAGAATTCGTGTCCAGACAGGTCCTGATGCACATGAGTAAACATTTGAGGGGTTTTGTGGGCGGCTCGATGTAAACGTTTGCCGTCACAATTGTACAACAGCGCTCCCGTTTCCGCTAGCTAGGTCATACATGAAGGGAATATTGACCAACTCGGCGTTCTTGAGCGATGGAGACGTCCCGTTGGCCACACTTGCTCTACATCTGCAATGAGGAATCCTCCCAATTACTGCCTATTGCCTTTTCTCAACAATGCGTTCCTATATGATTATGATTTCTATGGATGTTCTCTACCTCCACTCCAAGTTTGTACTTAGAGTTCCGGGGAACCCTGTGTTCTGGATTTTATCTGTGAATTGAGTGAGGCTTCATGCTAATGAAAATAGCTCAAAACTCTCTACAGGATAGGCCATTGGACATCAAGCTATTATATTTCGTACGTCGTAACTCCTTGAGTTGTAGGCTTTCACTTTAAAAAAAATTTTAACTTTTAAATTGAATTTTAATTAAAAATTCATTGCAATGTTAAAGATTTTCCTAAATAACTTCTGAGCTTAAAATTAGTTTTTACACCATTTTATGATTCGAAAAATTAACTTATAAGTGCGTACAAATTTTTGTCTAATTTTCATAATGATTTAAAAATGTTTCAAAGTTCTATTTTATAATACTTTTCATTTCTGCGTTTCTAGGCACTGCGTTTATGCACATGCGCATTGATAACGATGTTAAATACGTGTTTTGTCTGCACTTTAATGTTGCTATAATTAAGAGTAAATTTTTTAAAAAAACACAGAAACAGGCGAATCAAGCTTAAGGATGACCAAACTAATACATTTCAGACAAGTG
>BGPR01001828.1:183083-217492 GCA_013235015.1 Araneus ventricosus | reverse complement strand
GCTTTGATTACTCAGAACCGTCCATCAGAAACTGGAGGTTAATTCCGGCGAATGGAGGCGGTTCCACTCATGGGTTATTTAAAGAGCAATCACAAATCATCACTGCTTGAGGAAACTAAACGCTGACCGTTTGAGTGTGAAATTCAGGCATCATCTTACACTAAAACCACAGACGTTTCTGATCCTCAAGGCATTTATAATGCCACTTCAGTACAGTGCCAGATAGAATTTAATAGAAAATTGCTATTCTGGAAAATAGGCAATTATTTCTTTTGGAAATAGGTCAAAAAAGGTTGTAAGGATAAATGGACAATAAAATTGGAAATTATTTCCAAATAAGGCCAGTTGTATTTATTAACGAAGACACATCAGAGGTATCAAATAATAGCATCAGCAAGGATAAATTACTTTCACAAATATCAACCAACATAAGCTAAAGTTGGGGTATGTAGATATCTACTTGCTTCATTCAGGAACCTAGGATTATTGGCAATTAGCAGATTGTTTACAGGAACAGGGTGTATAGTGACGTGTGATATAAGTATGGTTTACATTCGTCATCCATTCAACCCTAGACACAACATGGCGGTAAAATCTGAGTTGTTATTGGATGTTTTGGAGCTTTCACTTTCATGTTTGTCGAACGTTGTGCCTATACCTTTCATGAATACACTAATGTGTTCACCTTCATTAGCGTCGACTATTTACAAACAGAGGAACTAGATCCTGCTGAGTGTATTTGTTGCACTGAAAACTTTGTCTGGCTACCACATATTAGAAGCAGTGGAATTTCAACGTTCAAAGGGAAGACTCATCTGTACAAGTTATGAATCGTATTTTTGAATAGCGTAGTTGCAATCGCTGAAGCAAGCCGGATCAAAGGCTGACAGAAATACAGAAGGTGCTCTTGTTGAATGGTGTATCCTTCTATATATCTTCAGTGCTGCACAAATAAATGAGTATCTTTGAGAGACGTCGTATTACAGTTTTTCAGGTATTCATCTTTGACAGTGGATTTTGTACCATGTAGTTCAAAGAACTAGGTGAAAAATGTTACTGCTTTCCCAGGAAAATGAAGAACAGCGCATTTTGCCGTGGCTTCCTGTTTAATTTTCTCACAAGTGAGCTCAAGTACCAGAAACTGACCGTGGCCATAATCCAAGCGGCACGTACAAAGCGGGGTGAAGAGGAAAATAAAAGAAGTATTAGAATTTGAGAAATGAAGTCATGATATTTAGTGAAATTTTGGATACATGAATAGTCTATCATAAGACAACTATAATTTAATTATATCTAGAGTTTGAAAACTCTCACCATAATATTATGATCCTTGTTTACGGATGCATATTCCTAAATTAAAGCTTTGTTTTGTATTTAGAATACAGGCATTATAGAATTTAGAAAGAGGCTCGTTGGAGGGCGCATGTATTGCAGCCCTCAGGTCAAATCCTACATTAGGCAGTTTCTGTTAATTTTGTTCATTTTTCATGATCCAGGCATTTTGGGACATCCTGTCGATAAGTAGTATTAATTTTTTTATTTAAATTATATTTTAAGTAGCATTAGAAAATATTCAGATTCTTGATCAAGTTATACTCTGCATGTCTTTCTCTGTTACTTTTAAACTGACTTTCTAACTATATAGGTAATTCATCTGTAGATTTTATATTGCTTGTTGACTTAAAACGTTTGCTAAGGGATCAAATCAGAAAACCAAAGCGGAGCCTCCACATGACTTTCTCGATCACATTCACAACAGTTGTGCAACAAAGAGAACATGTTTTGGATCAATCTCCAGGCTTGTAGCGATCAAGTTAAGAGTGTGATGCTGATGACAGTTTAAGGGCGTCATGGAATCGAAATATTACCACATTTATATATTTTAAAGCAAAATATGATGGTCGTAAAGAAATACACATACCCTTGACGCCTTTTTGTGCTACTTAAACCACTGATGACGACTGAGATAAAGAAATCGCATTATTTGCTCCAGTGACACTTACTCTTATTACCATGATGTCAAAGGCAATTACTGAGCTTGTAATCACTTTTGAAGAGTCAACAGGAATATTATGTGGAGCTGTGAAAAAATTTTCATGTCTGCGGAGAGCAGTGTTCACACAAGCTAAGACATTGATATTGTATGAGGGTGGGGGGCGGCGATTCCACATTATGGCCCAGAGCGCTGCTTTCTCTTACACCGGTTTTCCGCTTTGATTAGGTCAAGTTTGATACATTTCTGGTCTGGCGTGAAATGCTTGTGAGGTCATGCCGGTTGATACGTTTGCGCGAGTTTTGGCAAATTTTATTTTGAGATTACACCATGTTTTTACTTGCAAGTGGTGGATTCTTTTAAAATCTTGTATTATAGTTTCCCCATGCTTCAGAACCGTCTGTCGTTTAATTTCGTAATTAATTTCCAAATTTCTAGGTGAAAATTCGCTTTTTTCCTGAGCACAGTGCAGCAAACAATGCATTTCTATTTCTTCCTGTTTATTTTTATTCATTTGCCAAATGAGCCTACCATTTTTGGGATACTCAGTGTTTTCTGTATTGTGAAATTATATTTAAAAAATATGTTGCTATTTTCATGGAGTCCTTTTTCTTAGGATACGTTATACTTCTCATGGAGCTTTAAATTGCTTAGAAACACATTTTATGTCATTTATCATTAATGCATAGCTTTTTACCTCTTCCAATTTGAGTAGTACCTGATTGTGGATTAAAACATAGGTGAAAAACCGAGATTCAGCGTTACGATTCCAGTCACCTCACAGCTTTAATGTTGGTCACCACAATGCAATTTAAAATATGATTTATATGACGACGTATCAAAGCTATATAGGTAAGAGATGGATAAATAAAAGTACTATTTTGAAAAGTTTAATTTTTTCTCGGTTTATCGTTCTCTCGTTTAAAGTTATCAGCACTTTTAGTTAATTGACTTCTAATTTAGCGATATTGGTTGGTTGCCTTAACAAATGGATAGTTGTAAACTCTTGTTACAAACTTTAACAGGTGATACAACACACCTAAACAATCATAAACTATCGTAGGCATAGTAGCAGCTCTAGCGGTGAAATACTTAGGTCCTTACCAGTTTAGGTGGTCCTAGCGTCTGGAGCGGTCTCCTGCACTTCTTCCTATAGATTAGTTGTATGGAAATAGAAGATATTGGAACTAATAGCCCAAAAAACAGATATAATTTTTAATCGATTAAAATTGTTGTATATTATTCCACGAAGTTCAGAAACTTCTGGAAATTTTAAAATATTTTCCAAATGAATAATGCCACTTCCCGCTGAACATGCCAAGATTACCAAAATGACCGAACAATCAGAACTAGTCTCATTCAGTTAAAATTCGTAAAGTCCATTGAACGTAGCTCGTAATTACAGGTATTCAAAACTTCAGGTAGCGTGGAAAAGATATCCAGTTTCAAACAGCGATCAAGTGTCAAATTTTGTGTTATCGGGACATTTCAAATCATTAAGTCAGCGTACGGTGAAACAGAAATAGACAAACTTCAGATTATGAATGGAATCGACGGTTCGAAGGGGGATGGCAGATAATCGAGGGTAATAAGAGGCGAGGGCAGCCAGCAGTATCCACAACGGATGAATAAATCGGAAAACCTGTACCGACCCAGCTTACCCTAAAAGGTGCAAGTCATATTACAGGCCGTCGGGCAACGGGAGCCAGTCCATTAGCGGGTTTAGAAAATCGCCAATGTCATAGAAATTGTGAAAATTTACCGTTGCCAAGAACATGTTGGCATCTCAGGTGGATATTGTTTATACTATTTTGGTATTTTTTGGTGTAAAATTACCAGTCAAAACTTCACATTCCTATTACTTCCACAACCAACATATTCCCCTGGCCAGCTTATTCCTCGTATCCAGAATTTGCTTAATCCTTTCTGTGAGAGGCTAGCGTTTGGCACAATGTGGGAGGGACGGCGTGTAGAGTACGCCAGTTGCTTTTTCTACCCTATGCTTCTTATTTCTACACATTTTACTTTAATCTGTTCAGAAACCATAGTAGAGAGAAATGGAGAAAACGAATGACAGATAGAACAGAAAAAGAAAAAAAATATTCGGCATATGTTGAATAAATGTGAGTCTCCCACGAAAAGGCTCCAGTTCTTCGTCGTTCGTGAGTTGGTCACCAGATGTATAAAATGTTTGGCAGTTTTCATTGAAAGAGCCGAAAACTCCTCTCACTTTTTCTAAATTATCAGTTTTTCTGCGTCTGTCTGTCGTGTCTTTGTCTTCGAATCTGATTGCAGCGCACAAGTTTCTGGCGTACTGAGTTCGCTGACGTGACGCGAGCCCCAAAAAATTGCTTAGATTGGAAGGCAGGAGTGAGAGTGAACGAATGGACTAGATGCATTATACTCGACGGATGTTCCTATTAGGTTAGAGGGAGGGAGAAGGCTCAGGGTGGAATAGTCGAAAATTCACAGCAAGAAATAACTCACTAGCGTACTCTATACGCCAGCCCCTCCTACTAAGGTTAAGAGCCAGCGATTCTAAGGTTCCAAAAAGCTACAGCAACGAAAGTATTGAAGGATGTGGCAAAAGAAGGCTTGCAATCCGCATGCACATTTTTTTAATAAAAGATGGCAAATAGTACATAATTGCAACGGTTGGCGACTTCAAAGGGAATACCAAATAAAAAATCCCTTTTCGGCAAGCTTGAAGGCAAAGGTAGATTCCTTTACGTTAATGTTACAAAAGTCATGAAATATTACATATTCATCAATACAGACATAGCCTATGACTTTATTGTTTCTACGCATTGCAATATTTACGTTGTGATTCTGTTTTCATGTCATTTAATTTTTTGCTATATCAAGGTTTTATCATTCCATTTTTCATTCCAAAAAGTTATGATAGATTTATCGGTCAGTACATTGGTCATTTTTTTTATATCTCAACACATAATCATTCAACAGGTAGGAGTCAGAAAAAAATAAACATCTCAGCAGTGAAAATATCTCCTAGATAACATTAAGCCATCCTATCTGAAACAGTAACAAGAAATTGACTCTTGGCACGAATGAAGAAAGACTCTAGATTTAAAAATTAATTTATTTAATCTAGGTTGCAATATAATTGTGCGAACATTACTTTGTCATATGGCAAAATCACATGACATGGAAACACTTAAATACTACTAAAATGGGCTCATTTATAGAACTCCCTGTTTACAGAGATAATAGTCACTAAATTCTTAACATATAAGAGAATAAAATTATTAAACATTGTGTGTGGCAAATTTAATACGTGTTTTTAAAGCATAGGATATGAATGCAGCCAATTTGAACAGTAAATTTAAATCTCCATAGACGGTTAAAACCAAATGCTCAGGCAGAAAATCCCAAACAATTTTAAAGTTAAAGAGATATTTTTCAATAGTAAAAAGGATAAAGGAAACTCTTATTTAAATATCTATAATTTTTTGCTACTTTATATTGATTTTATTAAACAAATCATGGTCCCGCCATGTTTAGTTAAATATCAAATTAAAGTTTTCTGTCAAAAAAACTATTATCAAATTAACTATTAAAATTATTTGATTAATTAAAATTAACTATTTACTTAATTAAAGTTAAAAATTAATTGTTACAAAACTTCACTAAAACCTTTTTCATGTCTCATACTATATGCCAGTAATCTTTATCTTATAATTATCTAATAATTATATTAATTTAAATAAAAGTCACTGTGGCTATGTATGTATGTTCCACATCTCCTCATAAACCACTGGACTGATTTCAATCAAACTTTTATTTAAGAAAAGAGAAAGGTCACCTTCACCTTTTGAAAGCCTAAAAGATGCTTAAAATTTCACTTAAT
Organism: Araneus ventricosus; assembly: GCA_013235015.1. Classification (NCBI taxonomy): domain Eukaryota; kingdom Metazoa; phylum Arthropoda; class Arachnida; order Araneae; family Araneidae; genus Araneus; species Araneus ventricosus. The sequence continues at coordinate 211,631 of BGPR01001828.1, read as the reverse complement.
TAAAAATTAAGCAAGGCATTTTTCCGCGATGTCTTTTATTTCCATAAATTTGTTTCTCTCATTTTAATATTTTTTTCAAAATTAATTTTAAACTGATTTCGTAACAATATTCTTGTTGATCAAAAATAATACGAGGAACTGTTTCCAGAAGGAAGAATGCTAAAAGAAAATTTTAAAAGTAGACGATTTTAACAATTTATATTGGGACCAGCTATTAATTTATTTTCACGCTTTAAATTAATGAATAATTAAATAGTTGATTTAATTGTTTCAAAATATTCATTAAAACCTTTCATTGACTTTAGTAATTGTTAACAAAATTTGAAGTACCTATATAACAAATAATAACGTATAAAGAAAACGGATATTTTTAAAAATCGTCTGGTTCAATTGATATTCTCATTTTAATTGAAAGCGTTTTAGATCAGAAAAGGAATTTGTGTATAATAATATTTATACAATAGTAATTTTTACATTGAAAATATTAAACATGAAAACATTTTAATCCGGAGCAAAGCCAGGTATATCAATTAACAGTTATGATTAACAAAATTTAACAGATATTAACTATAAATTAATTAGTCATAAATTAATTATATATTATACCGTATAAAAAGCGAAAGTGAATGCGGTTGATGGGAACTCATAACTTCTAAGTAAATCTTGCTGTCAAAAAACTTTCAATATAAAAGTAGTTTGTTATGATAAGGTGATAATTCCCCTAATTGAAATTTTCTTTTTATCTTCAATCTTAACGAAGCTATGGGGAAATGATAAATTGGGGGGGAGGGTATTGAATTTAGCTTTTCAGCTCATAACTTATAAGCAATTCTAGCAGACAAAAACTTTTAGTATAAAAGTTGTTCGTTATCATAAGGTGATAATTCGCCTAATTGAGAATTTTTTTCTATCTTTAGTCATAACAGAGCTATGGGGAAATGATAAGTTGGGGAGGGGATTGAAAATGGCTTTTTAGCTCATAACTTCTAAGAAATTGTGGCTATCAAAAAAGTTTCAATACAAAAGTTGTTTGTTGTGATAAGGCAATAATTCGCCTAATTTGAATTTTCTTTCTATCTTGAATCGTAAGGGAATTATGGGAATATGAAATTTTCAGTCCCCCCCACCATTTCCACCCCCTTTGAGCTGGTTAGCCCATCTGCGAACTCGGTCGAGATTTTCACTATCCTTACAACATATCCGTCGCCAGTTAAAGTCTAATCAAAATTACTCTAGTTATCGTGTTTACAAAATAACACGGGCCAAAGCGTTATGCATATACTTCTCTGCTAATAATAATAAGGAAAAGAACATTTTGCCCTTTATTCTCATACGTATTGGAGCTACAAGAATGAAAGAGGGTGGAAGAAACTGCAAATGACGAGAGCTTTCCAACAAGGGGTAACATGCTTAGGTCAAAACGTACTTTAAGTTAGGGGGAGAGGAGGGGAAGGGTGGGAAAATCACTTTTCAGCTCATAACTTCTAAGCAATTGTAGCTATCGAAAAAGTTTAAATTTAAAAATTGTTCGTTATGATAAGGCAATAATTCGCCTAATTTGAAATTTCTTTCTATTTTCATTTGTAAAGGAATTATGGGAAAATGAAAATTTCCACCCCCCACCATTTCCACCCCCTTTGAGCTGGATAGCCCATCTACGAACTCGACTGAGATTTTCACTATCCTTACAACATATCCCAAGATGGTTAAATTTACTTCAAAATTACTCCAGTTATCGTGTTCACAAGATAACATGGGAAAAAGCGTTATACATATATATATATATATACCTATATATATATATATATATAAACTTTTTAACGAAGGGTGGTTTTGGGTTCTAGGGGTCATGATCGGTGAAGATCTGCAGAAATTTTCCGAAAGTCGTGTCATGAGAACCATTGCAATAGGTAGAGTTCCTATAAGGAATCTACCTAAAAGTTTATATCTATACTCAAATATGTTCTAGAACTTTTTGAACATATTAGTATACATATAGGGTTAGGAACTTGGGTATTGCTAGGGGTATTGAAACTAAATAAAAAGACGTTATTTTCAAACAAATATTAATTTATTAAGATACTAATTGTATTTACATATGTATTTACAATTTGGTTAAGGAACGAGAAGGGAATCATTTAATTAGTAATTGCTAAAAAAAGTATAAAACTAAAGATAGACTACCATAGAAAAGCTAAGAGCCGTTAGGCTTAAGAAAAGGACTTAAAATACATAGCCACACCCCATAATAGGACAACGCTACCAGACTGCTAGACTGCTTCCTTCATCATCGACTGCCACGGGAAGAATGAGTATCCCAATAGATTCTCGAACTTGATGTTACGTCATTTTCCACTATTGTCTTTCAATCGTGTTTCAGCCTTCACGTACTGCCTCTAGGTGTATGTACATTACTCGAATCAAATCAACTGTAAATTCTCCTCTATATACATTGGAACAAAAACCACATTTCGTAACTGAAGTCTATGAAAGCTTAAGCGACTTTTCATAGAAGCATTTAAGCACGAATTATGGTAGCCAACACCAATTACAAACAATTTAGAAACATTGCTTTAATTATGGTAGCCAACACCAATTACAAACAATTTATTTCAGTGAGTGTAACGCCACCGTCCTCCATTGGATTCCTTTCATAAACTGTCGAATTCTTTTTTTTTCTCTTTTCGAGTCATTGGCCTTTTCGAGTCATTTTGGTCATTTTCACTCATTTCTTTCTGGTTGGTTTGGCAGCAAACGGACTTAAGCTTGCTGGATTCAGATTCAGGTTTACAAAATGCCTCAGCTGCGTTCACAGTCTTGTTGAAGATCTTGTTGCTTGAATTTCTGTAGCTGCCATTACCGTATGTGGCAGATCTGATGTTTTCATCAATATACGCCAACAGTGTGATGCTTGCATCTCTCCAGTACTTTTGGCACTTTTCTGCGAATTGTTACAGAAAAAAGTGCCAGGAATTGATAGGATTTTTTCCATTATTTTATCAGCTACTCTTGCATTTCACAAGTTCAGATCGTAGAACGCACCATCGTGAGTTACGACCATGCAATGCAAGGTGATTTATTCTTGCCAAAATGTGTTTTATCACCCCTTAATGTTTGTCCCAATAGTTTTCTAGTACTCTTCAAGAGATATTCTGCGTATGCCAACGTTTTATTTCTTTTCCACTGTCTTTTGCAGGTGCCAACACGAATGGTATGAACCAGCTTCCCGGAATCTCTCGTCTCAGTGGCGGTTCGAATCCTGGTGCTTTTGGCGTGGCCGGAGCGGTCATGTCCGGCCTCCCGTCGCTCGCTTCGGCCGCCAACCCCAGCCTATGCCTGCCCGGTGCCTCTCCGACCAGCCTGTCCAGGGCCTCCTCTTCGGAGGCGGCGCCCCAGTTCAGCTGCGATGAGCCACCTCCCCGGGTTCGATTCTCGTCTGCAGCTGACCTTCTCCAGCCGCCCCCGTGCTCTTCCAAGCCGCCCAGCCGACGATCCTCCGCCCTCTCGCCCGCTATCCACGTCACCACCCCCGTGGACGGAGTGCTCACCTCCCTCTAGACATGTGCATCCAGTGCCACGTCGCCATGGAGACGGGTTTCGGGTTCCTCTCATTAAGAGTCGCCGAGGGGGTGAAGCGTCTCGTTCATTCGACTGGTCAATGAGCTTGTTAGCATCAAATTACAGTTTTGATCTTATTTCTACTCGTTCTGCGGTTCATTTTGTATTTGCTTGAAATCAAGGAAAAACGATACACTGAGAATTTCCTTTAATATTTTTTTTAATCATCGTAACTGTGCGATAGCTGTGCAGCCCGTGTAGTGGACTGTTTCGTTAACTTTATGGAATCGGCATTCAGATTCAGATAAATCCGCTGAATTCGAAATCCTTAGGGGTCTATTCTGGTACCCCCGGTTGGGTTGGGAGACGTCAATTTTCCCATTGTTAACGTGCGGAAAAAGTGACGTTTCCCGACCCAACCGGGGGTACCAGAATAGAATCGTTAGTCATGCGCAAGGCTTTCTAGATGGTTGGGATTTCTTAGGTGTAGCAGTGACGGCTCGCCAACCCAGGAACGATCAGTGCTGCAAAAGATATTTTTTTGAAAAATCTTATCTTGCTCTTATTTATTTTTACTATTATTATTTAAAATTATAAACTATGAACCCAAATTTTTTACACTCAATATAAAATTTCACTATTTTCTTTAACTTAACAATATCAGCCCTTTAAAGGTCCATTTTTTTCTAGTAGTTCATTATAGTAAAATGGCTTTTGGATTGCGATTCATTTATGAAAAGAAATTCATTTAGCGCATTAGATGACATTAATTTTGCTAATTAATAATTAATTATCAAGTCCGGACATTTCGTTATGGTTTGAGAAAAGAAATTGGAACATCTAGGTTTTTGTTTCATCGAAAAATTTGGCGAAAACTAATGCCAACCTTAAGAAATTCATTAAAAAATTGATGAAGTTGGTGGGAAATATACTTACCACGGCCTTATAAAAGGGCTAAATGAATAGGTTTTAATGCCCGATTAATCTGCTCCTCACCAAGTTAACGGCAGAGAGATGGCTTCAAAATGTTCACCTTTATATATTTTTTTCTCTCTAGAACGATTATTTTTATCTGAATAATTATTTATAACAAGAGAAACAAAGAAATCATTAAAATAATTAGTTAACAGGAAGAAGTTCGAATATTAAAGCGAAATGATTAAAAATTGGGCCAAAGAAAGCAATTAAGGATACAAAGAAAAGAGAAAAAGCTATGAAAGGAAAAAATTGGAAGATTGCCAATGTCTGATTTTCCCTATTATTAAGCTGAGCATTCACGAGAAAGCTAGTTATGCCATTTGTCCAAAGAATTTTTTCCGCCCATTTGAGTCGAAAAATTAGGCAAAGCATTCACGGATTTTCCAAAGTTTGTTTTGAGGCAAGGTTCAAAGTCTCGGAATTCCTGCCACCCAGACTCCTCTTCCTCCACGCGGGGGATTTCGAGTTTCGTTTCTAGCCTTGACGCGAGGTGCTAATGTAGGCAGATCCTTTGTTTTGCCGCTACCCTCTCATCGAGGTCTCAAATTGGAATCAGCGGATTAAGTTTTGGATTTTAAGTTCTTTTGAATTCCAACACTTCGAATAATTTGCTTCAAATTTGACAGGTTTTCAACCTTGACGATAGGTATGTGTCCTTCCCGTGTTCCAAAAATTCAATTTTGCAAGAGCGGCGAATGGCCAGCTTTAAAGATACGTCGTTCAGCTCCAATGAAAACGTTTTTCTCTTTTATCTTTACTTATACGTCATTTCGACTTGCGCAGCACCCAATTTTTATGAACGATTCTGAGCTGCAACGAGAAATATCTGAGCGCTCTTTAAACTTCAGTTGAGGTTCCGCGGAGCAAGAAAAGATTTTCAAAACTAAATTCCCGTCATGAGATACGATTAAAAAATTATTTTTCTCCTTAATGCCCTTTGATTACCAAAATTTCAGTAGGGAAATGTCTAAATTGTTACCAAATAAATAAATAAATTTTTGAAATAATTGTATGGAGTTCTGCAGCTCTGCATTCAAAATGGGCGAACCGTCACTGAGTGCAACTTTCAGCTGAAATCAAAAACACGTTTTATTTCGAACTGCAGTTACTATCTAAAAGCACGCAACTTTTTTCATGGACACTTCCATTTTCAAAAAGGTCCTACATAATATTATAATTAGATTTAATATATCACATACAATTTCTTAGGAAGCATCAGTAATCAAATTTTAGACATTTAATCAATGAAAATTGAAAATGTCTCGCATTTTATATGTCTGGCATGAAAAACGTGGAAATTTATGATTTTTATTCGACGACTGTTCCACTTAATTTCTCTGTTTGATATAAAATTGAAATTTCCACCTTATGCGAGGAACAACAAAAAATTATTGAAGGTAAGAACAATAATTTTTATATTTAAATAATCATTCCTACAAAATTACCTGTTTGTGGAAATTTACCTGTTTGAAAGAGAAGTTTTGATATTTTTCTGCAATGAACTCCAAACATATTATCGCCGAAAAATAACTTTAAAAAAAATCTATAAGTTAATTATCTTCTCAATGAAAAACACCTTCATTTTTAAAATTGGAGGAAAAATGTGCTACATAGTTTACAGAATCTATGTTAAAATATAGTTTGTAACAGTGCTTTTCATTATTTAATGAAATTCAATCGAAATTCGTTGATTTTTTTCAAATATTTTTATCACATTATTTAATTCTACAGCGGGTTGTCTTCTCTATAATTTTAAAACTTTGCCTTCTTTAAGACATTAAATCTTAAAACAGATTTTCACTTCCTTTTTATTTCCTAGTGTATACATGTAATAAGTAATACACTGTTTAAACACTTTTTTTTTCAATTTTGGAATTTTTGTGCCGCTTGTTTAAAATAATTCCACCTCCAGTCATATTTTTATTTATCCTTCATAAATTAAATTCGCAGTGCCTGAACGCAGCAGTAATAACCGTTTAGCCAGACGCACGCACTACAACTTAGCTCATGCCATATAGACGTCTGCCTTAACAATTTCAAATGCATAATGTCCACGGAAAACCCACACAAGTAGTACAGATCACTTACTAATTGAAAAAAGACGACCAGTAGTTCATCGAGTTCTGTGCTTATATTGACAGTTAACGTATAAAGAAAGCACTTTCTCCATAGACAGAGAAACATCTCATTCGTTGACCGATTCTGACAACGAAGCAAGCCAACCAATAGGAACTTCAGAGCTTTCGTCTCGGAAACCTCCCACCATATCAGACTCGTGAGTTGTTCGACGGGACCAGACAATTCTACTTCGACGTTTCGCCCGCTTCTAGTTCTCCAAATTCAAGCGCAAATGAATTAATTCTCTGCCGATGATGATGCCTTTAACGGCGAAGCCTTTACGTTCGTTGTAAGAATGGTTTTGTATGAAATGATAATAAAATTGTAAATCTCAATGCAGTCTGTGTTTATTTGTGTAGTTTCCTCTTTGATGAACATTTTACCGACACCAGAGAACAATACTGAACACATGCCCACGATTTGCATAAAGTGTACCCCATTAGCACAGAAATATCGTCAAACGTCTGTAATACACACAGGAATATTTGAAAGCTGCAGATTAGACTCCCTAGGTCTTCGTTTATCATATAATGCAATTTTGTTTTAAAAAGACTAGAATTGCAATTTTACTGATATAGATCTACATTCAACTAGTCCATAGGAAGTACTTCCGTTGTTTCAAGTCATATCATTTGATGTTATTAAGCACAATTTAAATTTGAAACCTGACATTATTTTTCAGGAGTCACCAAGTTCGTCAATTCCAAGTGAATGTCAAGAATCTTCAACATTCTGGCAATCGTTTTATCCTTTGCCATTTGCAGATATTCTCCGCCAAGTACATCATAATTCGCGCTGAATGTTGTGTGCATGTCTTCATGTAACATTTTACAATATTGGTCATTTTCTGTGTACTTTTAGGACACATACTCACACACTGAATCTCTGAAGAACGTAGGTTGATACCCATTTGCTTCCACCGTACGAAGATTGCAATAAATAAGCAACAGCCTGTCTTCAAGCTGTAAAGTGATCCGACAGCTGTTAGTTGTGACTTCAAAAAATAAGACCTTTGTCGCTCAAGATCCCATAAGCAAACCAATTCAATCAATTAATTAAACATTAAATTCTCTAATTTCTTGGCCATCCATTTCTTACAATCAAAAATATTATTTATAATAATAAAAAATGATGTAGGGTAAACAAGACAGTTATTGACATCTCGGACATAAAAAAATGACTTCCCTAATTGCCAGTGCATAAGTAAATTTATACTGCAAAAGTTAACTAAATAAGAATAAAGTATGTCAATAACTGTGGTGACAATTATTTATCCCTAGAGTGTCAATAACCGTTTTTGCACTATTTTTTCTCAACATACTCCAAAATATCTTCCAGAGATAATTTCTTATGGAATTCATTATTCTGCTAAAGTAGAATAATTCAGGAAAGTTGAAATGAATCACAACTTGTTTGAAGTATATTTTCCATGAATTAATAATAATAAATACTGCCTTAAGGATGCCAATAACTGTCTTGCTTACCCTATGCATGTTTGTTTTAAATGCAGCTGAAAAGGCCATTTGAACTAGAACTGTCGAATTTGATACAAAATGCAAATCGGGATGAATGTTTTCGCTCCCGAATTGTCACAAGATATTTTACTATTTTTTGGATAATTTACAATATATGTGATAATGCCGTTTAGATATTTGTTTTAATAAGGTTATTGTGATCAGTTTGTATAATCTGAACTGTTGGCTGGCACAAATTAGAGGGTTTATTCAAGGCGCCATCTATTGGCAATAAACATACGTATCGACAGTACTTCTGCAGTACTGAAAATAAAATGCGATGCGTTTGCCTAACATCAAAGAGAGAATTTTTGAGAAGGTTTCATTTGTTTTTAATCAAATTCCATCGGTGATCGGTGGCACAAATGACATAATTAATACTCAGTTTATTGCTTTTATTTAATGAATGCATTTCAGGGAGCATTACAATGAATAGTAACATTAAAGGCTAATCATCTGCTTCACGTGATGTCATGGTCACCTAAAAACTATGGATGTTATTTAACCCTCAAAGGCCCGATTTTTAAAAAAACGATTGTTTTTTTAACTTGCATTTCTTGAATAAAACACGGGAAAATACTTTTAAAAATTCTATTTTGTTTTAAGTACGGTTTTTGGTTAAAAAACAGTTTGTTACCCTGAAAAACACTGGCTTTAATTGAAAAAAATCTCCTTGATGAAATCCTATAATATCAAACACAAATGTTTTTTAAGAACTAAGCATATGGATAAGGAATTTTCTTAAAAATTATAGAATAAAATATGGTATTCTCAAGCGCACAAACAAAGCAAAACAGATGCTGCCTCAAGTGAAAATCAATTTAATTTTATTTTTTATCAACACTCAGGCTGCTATCTATAGGCTGTAAATTGATTTAATAACTTTTTCAGCACATATTCTATTGGAAAGAACAGGCATTAGAAGAACAGGTCTTATTCTAAAAATATTAGAGGACAAAATTGGATGCATTTCTTAAAGGAAACACTAGGCTTATAAGGGTTAAAATCCAACTGCACGTTGCCTTACGTTGTGTTGCGACACAGCGTTCTCTTTCTTCCTGCAAAATACGCAATGGATTCAAAAGTAAATAGGCGAGACGTACTAGACGTATGCTAGGTCAGCATGAATTGATAACATTTAAAATTCTTATTACAGTTCATTAAAGGCATAAAACAACTTTTACAGACAAATAACAAACTGAAATAAATATTTCAGAGTATCCAAATAGATATTCTGAACAATTTAAAAAAATTCGCAAAAGAATTAATTCTATTAAGAATATGTTCTGCCGTATATATCTGTTTCACTGTTTTATTCTAGTTATAACTAGAATTTAATCGAAAAATTGTGAGAGAAAATAATTAGTCACTTTTATTCACTTTTACATAACTTTGTACATTTAAATTAATTATTAAAAACATTCACATATGTTCATAAAAATGAAAGTTATGCTCTAAGAAAACCCGTTTACGTATTGAAGAATAAAACGAAACAGAAGGAGTTCTAAGGATTTAATTTTACATGCATTTATATAAGCAATTCAACGCCTGCAAGGATTCTTTTTAATTCTTACACTTTATTACGCTACGTTCCTAAATGCAACTCTTCTTTTATTGTATTTGATTTCGAGAAAATAAATGCAACGTTTGCTAAATCAACTTTCTAGGATGCTTACTCACTACAGACCGAATCGTTTTATTTTTTCTCGCTGTAGAGTGATGATAAATGCCGGTTCACTCGAAAAATATTAAATTATTTTCTTCGAGGCATGATGCAAGTTCTCTTTAGAATGAAAAGCTTTAAATGAAATTAAATATTACGGGAAGGAAAAGCGGAGTTGAGTTGGAGAACATCTGCTTCTTTTTGAAAGGAATAATTATTTTTCGTTTCATTTTGATGCAGAAGGGGAAAAAATTCTTTTCATTAAAATGTATAGATATGGTTGAAGGAAAATTGATATCTAATTTAATGAAGTTATGATTAGGAAAGTGATATTTTCTATGCAACTTTTTACACGCTTTTAATTTAACTTAGTTTCTTCCAGATTTGAAAAGTTAATTTTTGTAAAGATGGAATTCTGTCATCGATTTGTCTTTCACTTCCCGATGTTCTAGAGTTCTGAAATTTTGCACAAATGTGTGCTTCCCTTCAACTATTCCATACTTTATAATTTTCAGAACTTAATTGTCTATTAATCGATTAAGTGCTATTAAATTTCGATTGCATATAAGAGGCGCCATCTAGTAGTGAACTTTTCACAAGATTTCAAAACAATTTTAATAAATTATGAAAAAACATTAAAAATTAGGAAATAAAAGATGATTTTAAAAAATCTTTTTATTAATAAACATGTTGTCACTAATGTTTTAAATATTGCACGCTATTAAAATATCTTTTTTTCAAAATTCTGGAAATAAAAAATTCATAAAAGCGTGAGCCACTGAAAACAATACGGTAAGAAAATTAACCCACAATAAATATCGAAAGAAAGAAAATTCCTGCATTTTCATTAAAAATTTAAATATATTACCAAAGCGATTAAAATTCGAATATATTTAGAGAATTTCTATCATCTCTTCACGATCTTATGTAAAACATTATTTTCTTCATTTTATTATAATAATAAAGGCGTCTTTATTTGGTAAAAATAATTTTTTGTTAATAATTATTATTTCTCTGCTCTTTATCGCAACTAATTTAGGGTTGGGATATATAATTTTCCAAATGTCCTACCTTAGTTCGCTTGCTGATTTTAACATTCAGTTATTTCTACAGAACTGTGTAAACACTTTGTAAGTATAACAACATTTTACTACTTCTTTAACATTTCCAAGCATGAAAATAAACCAGAATCATAGAATAAAATTACATTGAACTCATTAAAAATCATGCGCACAAAGTTGTCCGTTTTAGTCTTAAAATGAAAAATCATCACGCAAATTATTGATATTTGGTAGAAAATATATCTTAGCAGAACATCAGAAAATTTAAAGCAGTTTGCAAATATATAAAGAGAAAGAATCTGTAAAAAAGTTACGAGTTGGAAAACAATAGCATAGAAACTATGCAATTTTTATATAATGGTTTTAACAAATCTAGTTTGATTAAATTTTCTTCAATGCATGAAAACAGTATTGAAAAATGATATAAATTGCAAAAAAGCGGAATAAAAACTTCTTTACCTTATGAAAACCAATATAAAATCTACCGAAAATTGCTTACAAAAATAGAGTAAATAATTAGTAATTTGCTAAGTAATTTAGTAATTTTTAATAGTAATTTGCTATTATTTGTTAAAAACTAAAATAAATTGTGACAGAAAGCCAGAAATTGGACTGGTTGCTTAACAGAAATTCTGACTGGCTCGGAGAAGACAGCATAAATTCAGATATGCTCATAAAAATCAATGACAATTTGCACATAGAAAGATATATAATTGTAACCAACATGTAATTCCGCTTCTCTGCCATGTTAATCTTATGGTAGGAAAAAGGGATTTACAGAGATTCTTAATGGTTGCCAGGCGGATGCCCCCGACATTGGCGACAAACTTGGTGACCATTAGGCGATTTTGGCAATAAAAATGAATGTTCTAGGAAATTCAAGTATTGTGACCCTATCTCTCTTAGGAACCGAGATCTGGATTTTTCTGAAGAATTAATTCCATTTGACGTCACACCCTGAAGATAAGCTATAAATACCTGGAGGTACTCAAATGGAAGGAATCCCTTTGGAATTTGATTCGTAGTGAGAACTGGTCAGCTGTTAGAAGCTACTGTTACCGTTAATGAATTAGTGATATGCTGTCTGCTTGTGTTTCTAACTTGTACAAGTGCTATTTTCTTGTTACCTGTACTTCGAGTTTTATGGAATATTAGTGGAATAAAGCGATATTTTCCATTATCCAGCTTCTGGAACTGCTTTCACTGTACACCCACCATACGATTTTCGTAACACAATATATCAATACAATATTTACTTATCTTTCATTTTTTGAAATATCATTAGCTTATTATTATTTTGAAAGTATATTTGAACAAAAAAAAGATATATTTGAACTCAATTTAGAGTTAGACACCACCTATCGATATTTAATGAATTCTGCATTTAAAATGTAATTTTTTCATTTCATTGAACTCTCTCTATATAAGTCTTGGGAGAGAAAGCAACACATATTGGGTCATTCACTTACAATTCGATGGATCATAACTTTTTGCAATCTGTCGGCTTGAATGATCACTTACTATGTTAACATTTAAAGAACTGGTCAAATAGGCATATAAATTGTTATTCTGGCTTCTTGGAGGCTTTCCTGATGTAGAAAAAAGCTGAATATAAAGTTCTTGTTGTAAAAAAGGGTACTCACCCTTGGTAGGTGTTGATCTCTCAGGCTACCATCTCCTTGACAGATGCTGATCTCTCAGAATACCACCTCTGTAATAAATAATTAGTGAACTCCTAAGTAATATATTATATTCAGAAAGAATTCCTTTAAATATCCTTTAATTGTCGAAATAAAGACACAACACTTGAATACACATGGCTTGAAACGCAAAGATTTCAAATAATGAAAGAATAAAAAGAAAGTTGAATGAAATAAAGAAATGATCGAATTGTCTCGCTCGTCAGTTCGAGTTGAATCAGAAAGTCAAAGAGACACTTGTGTGAATACGTAGGAAGGGGAGGAGGTTAAAGGTATCTTGCCTTTGCTGTCCCCTGACCAAATGTGACCATTTAGTGGAGACCTCTGGGGAATTTATTTTGACCAAATTTAACACTTGATTTACCTCGATTGTAGCACAAATGTGAACCATTTTCGGTTCAAGATTTATTTTGGAGGCCTGTCCTTTTCTTCGTTTATTGTGAAGTTAATAAAATAATTCGTCTAAGGAGAATTTGAGACCTTATGTAAGGCACTTATATTTATTTTTACATAGCAAAATTTCGCCCCAACGAAGAAAGCTAAATTTGTGGCAGTAATATCTACCTATGGTAAATTAGTCGAGCTCGATCATCTGAGACTAATTACAGTGTGCCTTGTGGCGAGTCTTGGAAGTTAGTGATTTTATATCAAAAACTGATAATGATGACAGATAGCGGAAAAAAGTCAACTGCAAAATTGTAGAGTTACTGATTTAGTACCAAGTCATCCTCTACATGCATTGATAACTTAATTAGAAACGCTGAAATTTTCACCAACGATGCACATATCAATCACACATTACTATAATTACTGACATGAAATTATTCAATAACATTATTTTTGCTTTATATCTTCATAATAGCCTTTTGTTGTGCTACAAATCGTCACTGAAAGTGCAAAAGTTCGTAAATCAAAAACTCTATTTGTTTGAAAAAAACTACTCGGTACCTCTTCATATCGCCAACGGATGCCAAGTCGCCAATTCCAGGAAGCAAGATGGCTGCTGAGGCATATAACATACTATATTGAGCAAATACAGCCTCCGAAGGTTCAAACTCAGTTAAAAGAAAATCTAAGAAATGTCTGGTAAAAATGAAAATGCCTTAAAACTTTAAACATTAAGATTGATTCATTGCATTACTTTCTTTAGCAGCTATCGTGCTTTTTGACATTAGCGACTTGGCAACCGTTGGCGATATGAAGGGATGCCAAGTAGTGGATTTCAACGTAAGGAATTTTGACATACGACCTTCTGCATTTTCAGCGACGAAATGCATTACTAAAATTTTAGTTTTATTAATCAGTTGCCATTACTCTTATGTCATACCTCTATCGTTTATTTACGTACATTAATACCGACGGGTAGGCATTCCAGGTCTTCTAACAGAGTGATACGAGTTGTAGGGGTCATTTAATACTACATCGATAACGCTTTGCACTTCTGGGATCGACTTTAGGTATAATCTAATAATACCTCTAACAGCAAAATTCGTCATTAGGTGCTCTTCTGTTACTCAGATGATAGCGCTTGGCTACTTTATTATCGATAGACATTGTTCCTACAACCCGAGCTTTTTTCCGTGCACGTGTCGCTCTGTCAAGATATCGATGTACACTTGCATTAACCTGTTAAACGGGTATGACGAAATACTTCAATGGGAAACGAATGGAACGAAAGTAAATTCCCCGGTTAAGAGGTTAGGATTCGAGCAATTCCACACACACATTCATGTAAAAAACAGCAAATAATATATCTTCGAAAATAATAAAAATGTTTTAAAAAATCTATCCTATTAAAATTCGAAGGTAAACAAACGTATGTATGCATGTATGTATGTATGTCCGTCTATCTTCTCATGAACCGCTGAACGGAGAAGCACGCGGAAAGTACCAAAAGATGGGGAATAATCCAAGGAATCCATTTCGCCCATTTAAATTCCAAAATTACAATTAGTTAAAAAGATATTAATTTAAAACGTCAAAATGAATGAATTGACGTGCTGCCATCTATTGGCAGAATGGTGAATTCATTCACGGCGGATTCTTTTTTTACCCTATTATTAGTTTTTGCATCCGGTGTTGCATTTTTTAAAAATTTATTTAACGGAAGTTGGTAATCGTTTTCCTGCATTTTGCTTTCTTTTTTTTGTCGTACGGTGTTTCGCAACATTTACGTTTGTTGGGGGAAAATATTTAATCATTTTTATCCGTTTTTTTCATTATTATTCGTTTTATTTTTTCTTTTGCAAAACAAATATCATGCTAATCTGTTTTAATTTATAAGCATACGAATTCTCGCGTTTTCATTCAAACCAAACTGTCTTTAAGGTAGTAAAAGAGCTAGAACTGAAAGTTTTAATCCAACAAGAGAGGATTCAAAAAAGATTTACGTTGGGGAAGCTTAGTGACAATATTTGTAGGGAAAAAAACAGAGGCGGTCATAGGAAAAAATGTGGATTCCGAAAAATGCTGGTTTATTAATTATAAGGTAATTAAAAGTTTGGATTTAAAAATTTTAATTAAATAATATAGGATTCAAAGGATTTTTTTACGTTTTTTTTGGGGGGGAACGTAACGTTTACGTTAGCGATAATATGTGCAGAAAAAATAAACCGGAGGCGGGCATATGAAAATTAGTAATAAAAAGACTATATTTGAAAGACTATTTACAATTGTTGGGAAAAGTAAATGACAATATATGTTGAAAAATTAATGGAGCCGGGCATATGAAAATATGGATCCCAAGGCCTCACGTGATCTCACTTCTCTCCGCCCGGGAATATCCCATTATTCAAGATTGCCCGTGCAACGCCGGGCCATGCAGCTAGTGCTTTTATTAACGCAGTGAAAAACATATATTTTCCCAGTCAAAAATATGGACATCTATAAAAAAGTAAAAGCGTGAGACCTTCATGAAAATATTCTAATAAAATATGAAAAAATAAGCTAAGCAAATATAAAGATATCTATATAAATATAATCTTAAAAATGATAAGCAAACTGGAATTTTAATTACTTTTATTATAAAGAAGGCTCAGATTTAAAATTTACCAAGTCCATGTTTTGCCCATTTTGCTCTCGCTTTGTTAGTGTTACGAACCAGTAATGCCGCTTTCCAGCGGTATTAGTCTTATGGTTGGAAAGAGACATTTACTGAGGTTCTTACTAGCTGTCGGGGGTGGGAAACCATTGATCCTCAATCAGGCGACAAACTTGTCGACCATTTTGACAATTTGACGACAAAACAAAAATACTCAAAAATGCTAGAATTTTCGTGATATCTCTCATAAAAACCGAGATCCGGATTTCTCCAGAGATTTCCATGTGACGTCACGCCCAGTTGGAATAGATATAAATACCGCAGTAGCCCAATGTGGGGAAGAATCTCTTTGGAGTCATGTTGACATTGCGAGATGGTCAGCTGCTAGATGCTGAGCGCCATGGTTCGCGTTATTACTGTTATTATTTATGACTTGCTGTTTGCTTGTGTTACTAATTTATGCAAGTGCTGTGTTTTTTTTCTGTTACCTGTGTTACGTCTTTCCTGAATGTTCGTGAATAAAGCGTCATTCTCAGTTATCCTGCTTGCTGCACTCTTTTCACCTCACACCCACCCAACGATTTTTGCATAGAAATCATATATAATCTGTGAAACAATGATTCAAGTCTATAGTTCAATCTGTTTCCACCAGGCAGCAAGAGAGCTTAGAAGTCCGCTTTTATTTTAAATGCAGCTAATCAACGTTGAGATCTGTTTTCTTAAACATCAATCTCAAGGACATGGTTCACTTTAACTCTGAACCTTCCTTATATTTTTATCCTTTAACCCTCTCAACCCGAGCGAGGCGGTCCCGGGAGGTCTAAAAATTTACCTTTAACAGCGACGAAGGCGTTGGCTCTTTTTGAGTGGGGGGGGAGGGTCTGAGATCGCTTAGGAGATAAGCGCGGTAGGGGGTTCAATTACCCTTGCCAACCGCAGCCTATTTGCTTGCGCTTTAAGGGAAGGCCATAGCTCAGGGTGGGGTAAATAACCAACCAGTTTGGGAGAGTCCAATTCAAGTCGCTACCTCCCCCAAAACTCCCGGCTTTAAAGGAACTAGAAGATAAAAGTCGCATCGGGATTAAAGAGTTAATAGATGGACAAAAATTTTCTTTCTTGGATATTCATTGTGAGTTTACTTTCATCATATTGTTTGTTGATAGTATTGTTCTAGTGCCCCATGGATTTACGATTTTGTTTTCAACGCATATTTTTTTAAAAAACGTCTTCTTATTAGTTAAAAGCATGTTTAAAAACTTCTTTATTGTGATCATTTTCTACTCTTTAATTTTTAAATATATTTCATAACTCATTATTATAAAAATCAGTAGTCAAAAAATTAGTAAAATTACTTTTATTAAAGTTTAAAAATAATAAAAATTCGATTAATAGATAATAAAGTTCTGGAAATAAGATATTCAGAACATTCAACTGGACAAACTTCAGAACTCTAATGCAGCAAGAAATCAGTGAAAAATTGAATCTTCCATCCAATCCAATCTTCCATCTTAATCAATCGTAATATACATGTGAAATAAAACCGCGCAAAAAGAATTATTGAATTGATAGCTACGGCATCGCATATTGAAAATCATTTAACCCATTTGCATTATTAGCTTATATATAAGGGAAATTTTCCTACTCATCACCGTAGCGCATATATGAGCGCAATTTTTTATGACAATTATAAGCTAGGGTGCATGTGTAATTACTAGAAGATTTGTGCCCGTCTAAGACGGGCTTTTAGCTTGCTAACAATATATCAGATCTGATTGTCACAAATTTACTAACGAAAGTTTTTGAAGAAAATCTCATGCAGATTGCTGGAGCACTTAAGAAATTAAAAAAAAATCATGAAAATCAGAACTAATTAATCAATTGGCACTAACTTTCGTTTCTTCCGAGTAAAAATAATGTAAATTCCGTTAACAGAAAAAAATGCATCAACAAATATAAAATCAAAAAATGATGAATGCAAATCTCTAAGTAAAAGAAAATTTTTCAGTGTAAGAACGGTTAAGGAACGTTTTTTATTCTTGAACGATTTCTCTTTCAGATATAAGGGAAATTCACTTCCCTTCTCAAAAACCGCTCCGAACCCTGCCCTGTTCCCCAGCTCCGAATTCTAAGAAAAGAAGTCCCTCCCCTGTTTGCTGCTTCTGGTTTCTGTGGCCAATGCACAGCCTTGAACGTTAGATGCCTTCTCACAGCTTTTCTAATAGAGATTTATCCCATTTACATCATTAGCTCATAAATGCGCGGAATTTTCCAGTCCATTATCTCCGAAACGCATATATGCGCGGAATTTTCCAGGTCATTATCACCGAAACGCATATATGCGCGCAATTTTTATGGCTATTATAGCCAGAGCGCAATTCAATCAGTTAGTGAATGTAGGCACGTTGCACTTTTGTAGGCAAGAAGAAAGTCCAACATTGTTTTTAAATAAATATAATCATTTATTGAAAAATATAGTATCTTGCTATGTACTGAGAAAGAAATGATACGAATGAATTACAAGTATGCCATCACCATTGCTTGCGATGGAAGAACGATACAAGTGTTTTATATGAGTCCAATACATGACATCACTTGTTTATTTGCACTTCGCGTTGTCTTTTCCTGACAACACTGAAGAGAGGTGGTCACGAACAGATTCCTTTTTTTTTCCGGGTGAAGCAAAAAAAGTGTTGAGAAGAATAGAGAGTTATGATTCTAACAGTAGTAAAGAAGTAATTATACCTACATAACACTGATGCATTACAGCGATTATATTCAGAGATCAAAGAGTAAGTGCTTATGAATGGATAGAAAGAAATGATCAATAAGGATGTCACAAACTTTATTAGAGTGAATGTTTACGATTTGTTTGTACCAGAAGAAATTCTTGAACACATAGTAATGGAAACTAATCGATTTGGTAAAAACGACCCATTATATCAAGAAATTTTTGTAGAGGAATTGAAAATTTACTTTGCGGCGATAATACTGATGTATTTGATGCAAAAATAAACATTACAAAATTATTAAAGCACGGAATACTTTGCTTGTGCATAAAATGTCGTAATCGCGCCATACACGGATTTACTGGTCAACATTTCCCAATACTTCTTGAAACAACTTCATCACAGGAAGCTCGCAAACGTTGTATAGTTTGTTGATCACAAAAAATAAAAGAAACACTTTATCTGTGTGATAATTGCCATGTGGCTATAAAGATTTATCATTTCAAGTACTATCATACTGTGCAAAACAATTAGATTTAATTTTCAAATTATTATGGATGTATACATATATGAATGTAGGATATTGCCCGTAAAGAATAATTTAATCACTGTATGAAGAAGAATGTAAGAGCTAGATTAATTTTTTTGGCGATAGATGGAGCCACAGTTCTGCTCTGTACAAACTATGAGCAGCACCCTCTTTTTTCCTAACAAAACCAGACTGCACGCTGAGAGCAGCGCATCACACCGCAGGCAGCCGTCATGTTAACATATCTCTCAAACCCACTGTTGTCAGATCAGTCTTGGCGCAGTTAAGACACCGCTTTTCCCACTATGGTAACTATGTCCCGTCTAACTTTCCTAATGGCTCTCTAATCTATAAATCTCTAATACCGTATTATTCTTAACCCGTAACATCTATCCCTCTTTAATCTAGCTCCATTAGTTAGATATGACTTCATGCAAATTCTCAACATTCTCGTAAACTTTCTGTGTATATATCTTTCTCCCCTGTAAATTCTCCGTATAGTATTTAAATAAATGTTTTTGTATTTAACTTGAAGTCTATTTATTTATTCTATGCAATATTTTTTTCTAAATTTAATCAGATAAAACCCCTTAAATCCCCTAGACATAAACCCGAACTACTTACCCCTTAAAGGTAACCCTTCCGTGGGCATTTTGTTTAATTGAACGGAATCCCACATAAATTAACTTTTTTGAATTAAATAAACTTATAAATTCTTTGTTCAATTCAGTTGTTTTCGGTTTTTATACTTTTTGAAACATTTCTATTTTTATACAATAAAATGTTTTTGTTGTAACGACACATTTTCCACTTTTCCAAATGATGCAAATGGGTTAACAGACAATTTAGCAGCTAAAAATCAATATACACTTTTCCTATCGCCATGACCTGCTACAAGGTTTCCTATCACTAAAATTTATCCACTTTTTAAAGTTACGTTATTTTGCTAAAATTTAATGTAATTGATTTTATTAATAAATACGAAATATTTTTTTACTCGCACATATTAGTCCTCAATTATTTAAATGCGATTAAAAGTGTTTTATTTTTTTATTTGTTTTATAAACAGATTGTTAAAATAAATTCGTCAGATTTTTGAATTAAAGATAATTTTTTAAATGCCCAAAGCTACCACTTTCAAAACAAATTACTTGTCTTCACTGAATAGAAACAATATAATTAATCACTTTTAAGTCACTCCATTCGACTGCAATGTTAATTTACTTAAATTATTAATTTAGCAAAAAACGGAGTACTTTTCAGTGCTAAGAAAGAAATCTTTACAAAATTAAGCATCGCAAAAACTTATAAGCAAATTTAAAAATGTGTCGATAGATTAATTAACAAGGGATATATTATAAACACATTTATTATTCTTGAAAAAGTTTAGAAAATTCATAATAAATAGAATAATTAGCAGTACTGATATAATTTTTCTAAAGAAGTTCTTTTAATAACAATATTTAATCTACGAGGATTGAATATTAAGTTCCTACCACAGAAAGTTTAAAGTTAATTAATGGCAACATGTTTAAAACGAGAACAGCTTGTACAGTATAATCGTCTGCCGTTTTTCATACAAAAGGATTTTAGTAAACAGTGATTTAATTTTCTTTTTATATGCGGAAAAAAATTTATGAAACGGGAAGGATTTGAGAGATGCGAAATTAAACAGATTCAGAAAAATTTACTTCATAGTTATAGGAGTGTATTTACATTTTTAATTCAAGTCAGAATTATAAATTTTAATAAGTGCTGCAAACTACATTTTCTAGAAATGTAAGTAAAACTTTACTATGTCTCGAAATTTTTATTCTATTAATTCTGAAAACTAATTATTTATTTATACTTATTTCAGGGGAAATTTATAATTTATATTTAAAGTAAGATCGCAATAATTTCACTCATGTGTATTTTCTTACTTTTAGACGAAACAAGCGGATATTTTGATTTCTATTAATTTACATCAGTTTTAAAAATATTTTACCCGTGCTTTTATTAGTCATTCTAACATTTAACTTTTCATCAAATAATTATTCACAGTCATATTCATAAATATAAATAATACAAATTAAGAATTTTAAACACAGCTTAGAGTAACCTTATAATAATTTGATGATAATATAATTAATACCCTTTGATAATTTTTAACCTTTGATTCCGAAGACTCTAGTAGCTCAGGGACCTCCGAATACTGGAATGTCCGAGTTCCTTCATCAAATATGAGAAAAAATCCCTACTAGAATATTCTTAATGGGTTGATATACAAGAGATGACTAGTTAGCTGATAGCTATTAGGGGAATTTATTACAAGGATATGGATTTGGCTGAAATAAGGGACCACCCCAATCCAATCTGGAAGCTTAGTTTCGTTATATTAGCATCCAGTTTTTAAGCAACACGAGGGCTATTTTGGAACGGACCTCGTAATTTTGAACCTCGGTCAACCGATCTGGGAGAGCCAATCTAACTAAAAGAGCACGCATTAACTCGGGTATTCGATAAATCGCACTTAAGAAAAAGGGGTTGGAAATTTCGCAGGGATATATTAGTGCTTCGGGCGCCGACCGTTCTTTGGTTGAATGGGCGTTTAGGGTTTTTTTCATTATTAGAATAGTTAACCCAAAATTAATACAGTTAAATGGGCCGGTTGTTCGTAAACTATATCAGCAAAACAAGAGGGTGATAATACCTATGAAGACGAACAATATTTGCAATGGTGTCTAAGATAGCATTCCACTAACAAAATTAAAAAGAGAGTAACTGGAAAACTCAATCACATAAGCAAACTCCGTTATTTCTGTCTTGCTAGAGAAATAGAAATCTTACAAATACTGCATATTGGAACGTCAGCCATAAGCAGGGGCGGCTCGTGCATAGGACCTGCGGCACTGCAGCACCCCCAACTTTTTCCATTGTGTAAATTTATTTTATTCCGCATTTAATATTTAAATCTATCAACAATATAACGTGATTTTACATTAAAAGATTCCAATCTTCAAATAAGCCACTAGGGAAAACCTGAGGCAGAAAATTAATTCCCTATCTTAATTTTTCACTACCCGAAGATGATGCCCAAAGGACGTTCTCTTTTTCTGCAGCACCAGTTGAGCTAGAAACAGAGTTTCAAGCATTTTACCACAGCGGAAATTTTTTTCTCGATCTAAACATTTGAAAGTAAGTAAGAAAATTAAGGAAAATTAATGATGAACAAAACTTTAATTGAAAAAGTTTTTTATAGTAATTACATTTGAATGAAACTTCTTGCAATCCAAAGGATTTTTCGATACTTTTTAGTAATAAATGGCGATGAAATGTATGGCAAAATATGTCTCGTATCTAAGTGTTTTCAAAATTTCAGTGTTTCGAGTTCAATTTTTTTATTAAAATTAATTTGTTAAAATACTTATC
Organism: Araneus ventricosus; assembly: GCA_013235015.1. Classification (NCBI taxonomy): domain Eukaryota; kingdom Metazoa; phylum Arthropoda; class Arachnida; order Araneae; family Araneidae; genus Araneus; species Araneus ventricosus. Next base: position 189,333 of record BGPR01001828.1, on the reverse strand, counting down.
TATTAGAAGAGAGAAAATGCTATAAGTTTATTCATTAAATATAAAAATACTCGAAGTTAATGAAAAAAGACTGTAAAATGTAAGTGGTACAAATGCGTCATGAACAGTTAAGGATTAAAAGTTACAGCGCCCCTAAGATTACAGAACACGAGCCACCACTGTTGATAAGTCTCTTCGTCTGACGGTCCATTTACGTGCTTGTGAACTCGGTAACTCACGAACACAGCAAACTAGATGGAATCAAATTTGAACAAAACAGAAAAATGCTAAATGTGATTTCTCATTTAAAACATCAATAGATGTCGCCACATGAAACAACCAGTAATTCCCTTCACTTTATCTAATTATCAACCTTCTTAAACTTTAAAACGCTTTCGTAAATCGAACAAAAATCGAAAATCATTAAAATAAAAAATATAGTGTTAAACTTTCGTATATTTTTTGAGCAGAAAATACATTAGAATATTCATTTCCTTCGAAGTTTTGTGAATCTAAATTCAACAGTTAAAATAACATTAACGTATTTTCATAAAATATTTCAATCTTAAGGTATTAAAGAAAAAATGCTGTTTTTATTTTCTGGTTTGGATTTACAATTCAATTATAATTACAATTTAAGTACAATATTATAAAAATGTAAATTCTATGTACGAAATATAAATATGTCTCTCAAAGGCTTTTTAAAGCATTTGTTATGTTTCCATATAAAAATAAGTGTTCAAAAATTAAAGCTAAAAATTGTAAAAAAGTTTCTTTTTATTATTATAGGGAGAAAGAGTAGAACAGAACGTCCTATAATTCTTGGAATTTCCTACGTGCTGCCATCTATTATCAGTCTTCTTAATTTTCCATTCTACAAATATTATATAATCAAAAGAATATCAAAATAAATAAATTATTTCGAAATCAATACGAAGAACAGAGTATCTCTAGATGACCAACAATCGAATAATTAGTATTTAAGTTCGAGAAATTGAAGAACTAACTTAGCCTCGATAATCAGAGTCTAATGCTATGTTCGCTGGAATAGCAAATCTTATTTTAATGCTACAGCATACAATGAAGTCCATTTTTTTCTCACTTAACATGCATCAATTCCACCGAGCACATTTTATTTTGGAATTCGTTGCGTGTCTTGTAGGAATAAAAAACTTCTACAGTTGGATGTTTGATGGCATACGCAGTGACGTCAGTTGACGCGAATCGACTCCATTGGTGATTTATTTCTAATACTTGCGCTTCTTTCTCTGTTAATATTTTTTCTACTTCGAGGGATTACTTTGATTACTTACTCACAGTGATTATTTTGAAAATTCAAAATTTTCTTCGAAACAACAATAATAATCTTATCAATATAGCCAGTTCGTTCGCAGCGCTATTTTTCGGCCTCCTTTACACAATATTTTCATGAATTTATTTTTAATTATAGTCACAATAACATGAATACACATAAATGTACTAAATATGTTTACAGGATGGAGTGGCAAATAAAATGCTAAAAATATACTCATACAACGTAAATGGCAACACGTACATTAAAAAAAACCAAAAAGACAATTTGAATGCAGTCCATGTTGCGTAGTTTCAAAGTATTAGTGGAGGACTAATGAATTTTGGTTTAGATGATATAATTCTTTGATTTGAAAGATTTGTCTTAAACTGTGTTGCAATTCTAAATTTTTGCGTAAGAATTCTGTGCCAAATTTCACCCACATAGCTGCTTTTTTTGTTTGTTTCTTGTTCCTTAGAATAGGCTGCAAAGTATATTTCTTCTTCTGTTATTTCTGAAGAATGAAGACGAATTCTATAGATGAAGAACCAGTGGTAAAGTGTGTTAAAAATAAATAAATAAAAATAAAAAAACGTGTCTTCTCTTCGAGGACCAATTTAAGTAAATAGCGAAAAGCTGCAAGTCCATTTCTTTAAAGGGAAAATGAACTTAAGTTCTGTTTGTAATGCGAAAAGATTCGGAAAGCATTAAAATATTCTTAGTCAAATATTTTTCTTACTTTTAATATAATATATGAACCGTGTTCAACCAATTACTTCTTCGGAAGTTACTATAAAAAAAGTTGTGCAAAAAAAACACGCCAAAAGCGAGCTAAATATTGAAGATATTTCAACTAATCTCGCAATCTAAAATTTAATTTTAAAAAATCCGCAATTGTGAGCAACGAGTCAAATTTTTTTCTTATTTCTTATGATAATTTTTTTATTATAGCCAGCAGAAAAAAAGATGCAATTTACTTGTCATCTCTTGTACACAAAACACTATAAATATAATAATTCATAAATGAATGAGTTTTCTAAATAGATGTTTAATTACTCATAGAAATATTATTTAGAATATTTAAAAAATACTATAAAACTCTTAAATGTGATAATTGAAATCCTATTCTATACAAATACAACTTATAAAGCCATAAGAAATCTAATATGTTGCTCCGATTCCTATTCCTATTCCTTTATATTAAGAGGGAACATTAATGACGCATTGCATGAATATTTTTCGAGGCGCCATCTACTGACCACTTTCATCACCAATGCAGAGAATCCATTGCATTTCTTTATTCGCTGTAGAATTCCAACTATCGTGCTGCCATCTTCTGATCTCATATCGTTATAAAACTCAACCTTCCTTGGAACCCTTATTTAAAACATTTTTATTTAAATAATAAGAGAAATATTAAAAACAAATGGAAATTTTATTTAATTATTTGAGTTTAAGGCTGATTTTGATTGAGATCCATAATGTTGGCTTCATGTGTAAGCAACACAAGCAATGATTGAAAGTATCAGATACTTGTGGCGCCATCTACTTTGTAGATTCGGTTTCATTCCTTTATTTCACCTGTGAGATCATCATTCGTGCTGCCATCTATTTGACGGAAAATCGACTAAATTGAAAAATGATAAGAGTGCTATCAATACCGACAAATCCATTTCTTCCCAATTATCTCTTTAAAGTTTATAATATCTATTCTAATGATAGTTTCATGCGTGAGCAAAATAAACAGTGAAAACAGAGGATACATTTGATGCTTTAAATGTCACTAAGAAAAAATTGGACACTATATTTATATATTATCAAAAATATTAAAAGTAGAATAAATATTTACGTGTTTTATGACTCATATTTACAGTCTACACAAATGTATGGCCAACCAATAAGATCCAATGGACTGGAATTAATAAAATGTGCTTGATTTTGATGATGCTCTAAAAATCACAAATCAAGGCATACTCAAATACGCAAGGAATTATTTTAATATGATGAGCCAAAATTATGTTGTTTTGTATAGATGATCGGTAACATACAAAGGTATGTAAGGAACGAATAAGAACCAATATAGTGACTGATATTGACAATATAGTGACTGACAATATAGCGCTAACAGCGCATCATAATGCTTGTCAAGTCACCGATTAAGGAAAAGCGATGATCCGCTTTCATTCATAGTTGATTTAATTTGATATATTAACCCCTTCAAGTTCACTACATGTTTCGCTCTGAAAATTAGTAAGTTTATTTCAAAAATGAGTATTAGACATGTAGCTGATCATAAATATGTAAAGGGAAAAAATTTAGTATTTTTTATTTTTAAGAAATTTCTGGTTTCACAGTGAAACCGATGAACGTTAACAGGCTATTTTTCCTCCGAATAAGTTATCCTCAAAATGCAATTTAAATTATATATTTAATTTATAAACATACATGAGTATTCAGGATATTCAACCTTCATAACATTCAATATTACTTTCAAAGATTCAATTAAAAAATATATAAATTTGTCCAAGAACCCTCAACATTTTGTTTCTCTTAGAGATCAAAAGCAATTTAGCTCTTGCAATGGCGATATCTTTGTGAATACTAACGGTATTGAACTGGAATTTTTATATAAGTTGCCCTATATATCTGGGTTTTAAGTTATGAAAGAAAATTACGCTACGTTTTGCCTATGCGCAGTAAAAAAAAAAAAAGATCAATGTGTGGTTTCACTGCGAAACCAATGGACGCAAAAGGATTAATGAACAATGTATTAAAAGATAATTAATTATAAGGAAGTAAGTAATAATGATGAAATAAAAGAAGCAAATGAAAGGTGTTACTTTTGGTAATTTCATTTAACCTGATTTATTTCCTTTCAGGAAATTCAAAATTCCGAAGTTTAGTTTAGTTATATTAATCTTTGAAGCAGCACAAGAGCTATTTCGGAACGGACCTCGTAATTTTGAACCGAGATCAAATGACGAGGGAGACACCTGAGCTGGCACCCCCTTTTATAAGGTTCCACACCATACCAGACGGAGGAAATTTGATTTGGGACATCAGATTTGCCGTTCATCTGATCCCACATACACAGTGAATCTTCAGTGGAATCGGGTTTCGCGCCAAGAACCCTCCAGCTCCGTGGCCGGGAAGTTACCACCAAGCCATCACGACCCCTCAAAATTGAGAAAGAGAATTATTCTTGCTTCCATTTGACATACTATTTGATAGATGACTAGATGCAGAAAGAAACTTCAGTTCATGATTTCACTTCATGATAGATTTATGAAATTCATCAGATGGATATGCACAACCTGGTTATCCAATTTATACCGATGTGTTAAACGGTAAAAATTCATATTATCACCTAACTTGGAATTTTCTTCTGCCATTTTAAAATTTTCCTTATTAGTTTTATAGGAAATGCAGCTGGAAAAAAAACTATTGTTAGTGGATGAAATTCTATGTAAAGACAAAAGGGACTGTGAACCAAAAAGAATAACCTCATTAAGGAATATGAAAAATGTATTTGATAGATAGCTGTAGTCACTGTAAAATTATCAGTATCATTCAGATCAGTGCATCAGAATTTTAAGTATCTAAAATAATGGCTATCTATGCAGTTCTGTACAGAATTACAGACAATTTTTCAAAATACTTAGATTTAAAAGTGATGTACAATCGCGGGGAAAAAAACCAAATCACAGAGCTTTATTCTGGCTTTGTTAATCGTATATGTAAACAAAAGGTGCAGTTTTAAAGGCAATAATGTTTTCAAAAGTTTTTATGTCTAAATATTTATAATGGGGTTACCTACATATTTAAAATTGTACTAACTTCAAAATTTACAATGATAATACCCTTTTCTGATCTCATAAATAAACTCATAATATGGGGAATGAAATTCCGTGAATGTACTATAATTACATCATGAAATGTTTGAAAATTTGTGTTTTTCGACATAAAAGGGATTGTCTACATATTTAGAAAACTATGATCTTGCTTGTCTCAAGAATTCGGTTGTAGAATTTTTGTTCATGCAGCAATTTAAAGGTCATTTTTAAAATTATGATCTATAGTTTACCCGTATGGTTACGTCATGCATGACAAAGCGCTTTTGCTCTGAAATTTCGTGTAAAAAATTTGATTTGAAGTTTTTTCTACAAATATTTTAATATTCAAGAGCGTATAATGAAAAAGAATTCAAAAATGTGAGAAAAAGTTATGAATATATCTAGATCAGGGGCCTGTTAATACATTTTAGAAACAATTTTGACGACATTACGAAAACGGATCAGGCTGTTTTCTAGTATGTTCTGTATAATTGTTTTACCTTCAATTCTATATCATCGTGTCTTGATTTCTAAGGTAAAGTTTTGTTAAATTACCGATAAAGTTTTAATCTACAAGGTGTCCAAGAATCATTGGACACTTTAAAAAATTAAATTAATGATAACTAATTCTCCAGAACATTTCGGAGCCGGGCTGAGCAAATAGTTTTTTTTAAAAAAAAACACATGCGCACACAGTAGTTCATAATTTAATGATTTGGGTTTAATTTTAATACCTCATATTTATTCCTTGCATTTTCATACATCAAAAAATAAGGCTTACAGATTTCGATGCTTCAAACATAATTCAGCCGAAAATTATAAATAAATAATAATTTTGCTAATTATTATGTGTGTATTTGAACATGTTAACTCAAAAAATCAAATAGCTTGGTCAGTCAAATTTATTATGCAATCCATACATCAAAATTGTACCAAACGGTACCAATTTTTGACGTGAAAACGTCTTTCCGCTCGTTACAGTGATAGTCGGTCGAACTTTCTTGTGTGACAAAATACCGTCGGATTTGAATCGCTAATAACAACAAGACTAATAATACGAAAAGAATAGTTGTCCCCACAGCGGATAGATCATATCTGTAAGAGTTTTTCGAATCGTATTTGTTTTGCCTGTGACGTCATCGTACCA
>BGPR01001828.1:163978-183073 GCA_013235015.1 Araneus ventricosus | reverse complement strand
ATGTTATTTTGATACATGGTATTCTTCTTCTCCAGATGTCTTTGATATACATAGTGTTCCTTTTCCCTGGATGACATTTTCATACATTATTTTCCTCTTGCCCAGATAACATATTCAGTCCATTAGAAATTAAACCTATTTAAGGTAAGCTGACAACATTTGGTAGTAAGTAACAACTAAAATCTGATGAACTTCCAGATTTCATTAATTATATCTTAAGTATAGAAGTAGGATTACTATTTATTTTATTTTAAATTATACTTTTTAAAATAAGAAATAGAATTTCACTGAAATCTACTGCATGCGTTCATTCCCCGCATGGTATTTTCAACCATGATGTTCTACCTTGCATGACGCTTGGAATTCGCAAAGCGAACAAGTCCCCAAAGAAATTCTGCGAACTCCACTAACGTTCAAAGACGATTGTCTCATCTCAGCAACCTTTCCTGACAGGATGTGACATCACATAGAATCATCTAGTAAATTCTGTATATCTCCGCCCCTAATAGAGACATCGAGAAGTTTCCAGCATTTTTGAGGACTTTTATTTTGTCGCCAAGGTCGGAGGGTCGTTGGTCTCCAATCCCCGATAGGCAGTAAGAACCTCTGTAAATGACTCTTTCCAACCATACGACTAACATTGTGGGAAAGTGACTTTACATATTCGTAACAATATTTAAGAAATATAAGCAGTTCTTAAAATTGCAATTGTCATTGGTTAAAAACAAGCATCGCCATTCTTTTCTGTTAATAAGTTCCCTCAAATCCAATTCTACACAGAATTTGTTCGTGATTAAGTTCACCGCTCTCTAGTTAATTGACATTTCTTTCCAAATTTTGAGAACCTCTATAATCTGAAGAATCTCTATAAATGTCTCTTTCCAACCATAAGACTAACATTGAGGAAAAGCAACATTACATGTTCGTAACAATATGTTCATTCCCAGATATTTTCATACATACCACTCCCGGTGACTTGCAACAGCAATGACGAACGATCGTTTTAGATCGCTCTAGCTTCTTTGATTTCTTTGCAAACAATGAATATAACATATGATGAAATTTTTTTGTACCACCTCTTAAAGTTCGTCCCATCTTTTTTGAAACACACTGAAAATCGTTTTTGCTTTATTATTTATAAAATAAATGAATCTCCTCGTAAAAATCCTTACCGAACCATACACTCACAGACCAAACAATAAAAAAGGGGAAAGTCCACTTCTGATTTGATTTTATCACCACTTCTTTTCAAGCATGATTTATATCTCGCGAGACGTTAAAAGATCACCGATTGCAAAATCCCTCAACAGCATTGTAAACTGACGTAAGAATATTAATAAAACGAGGGCTTCTTCCTTCTGACAGTCCGATGGGCGAAACGCAATAAATATATTTCTTCTTCGAATTCTTGTGTGACATGTATTGCTCAATTCCATTTTAGTCTCTGCTGACTTCGATTTGGGGTTTTCAGTGAAGCTATTATGATGGCTGTTTTATACAATACTTCTTCTGTCAATGAATCGAATGGTTGTTTTTTTCATTTCGTTTGATACTTTTTTGTAGTTTGATTTATCACCACCGCTCTTAGAAGTAATTGATATCAGTTTAGATATGGGTTTAGAGAACTTTTTCAGTTAACACCATTACCAGAAGAGAGTGAATGTAGTTTAAGAAATAAAAATAATGCAACATGTTTGAAAGAGGAAATTTATTGCTAATGGTAGTGTATTTTATTTCTCAAATTAAGGGCAATTTTATCGAACATGTTTCTTTGTTCAGTATAAGGGACAAATAAAAGTCATTTCTAGTGCCCATTTAAAAAAACGAAGCAACATTTAATTTTCGTAAATATACTGTTCAGCAATAGAATCCGAGACTACCACATTTGGACGATTTTACACCGGAAAGGGGTGAGAAGCATTGAGTTATATGACCTCATTTCCGGAGTTCTTTGTTAGATCACGCTCAGTAAAATATAAATATCGCCCTTCCATTCTTCACTTTTCCCTGTTTTGATGAAAATAATCCGCCCGGCGCATGCGCAAAAGCGCGGAAGGGATCCGAATCCGTTGCTAAACAATATCATCCCTTTATTACAAAAGAAACTCTTCTCCGATGAAACAATTTCTTTTTACTCTAAAACTATATTTTATTTTCTTATATACAATCTATACAAAGGAAAACTGTAATTTCCCATTATCCATTTCGAAACAATTGCAATTTTGATGATGACCAAGCCGTCGTTATTAGCGGCAATCATTTCGACTTAACTACACGTTACAGACTTTGTCTCGGAAATTTTATCTTTTGTTTACTCTTTAATGACCTTCACTTGCACACCAGCATCCTTGCTTTCCCAGATAGCACGTAAGTTTGCAGCAAGTTTGATTTTGACTTGATATTAGCTTGTTATAGTAAATTTGACGCGTCAAATTTGAAGCGAACGTGTAGCAAATTCTCCGTGACAACTAGCGCCACCTTCCTTGCATTGCAAGTCTGCTGCAAGTTCACCATGACAAATGGCGCCACCTCCATTGCAATGCAAATTTGCAAAACAAGCTTGATGCAAAGATAGCACAAAGAGATAATTATCTTTGTCTCTGTTTTTAAAAAAAACATCCGATTTTTAATAGCATCTCCTAGACCGTCCTTCTTTTTATTAATTCAATAAATCAATGATAATGTGTAAAAGAACTAACTTTTTTTATAAAAAAAATTTTTGTAACATTTTCCAGCTTTTTACTAAAAGTTTTTACTTTAAAGAAAACTATATCGCCTTTTTCTTAATGTTGAAATTTTAACATTTATAAACAAAATTAAACCTAAAAAACAGTCAATGTTTGTTGAAAAATAACTTATACATTTTGTCCCATTTTAAAGTAATTACTTTTGAACTCTAATTTCATAATTTATTCTACTAGCAAAACGTAGTTATTAGCGAAAATCGCTCTCTCTTTGACTTCAAATCATATTCTCAACTCAAAAAATTAATGAAATCAAGAAAATAGTTTAAAATAAATCGTATACGAATCGAATCGAACGATGTATTAGCGAAATCTATCTTCTCCTCTCGTAGTCGAACTGGCGGAGTGGTATCGACGTCTGGCTACTAAGCGGTAGGTCGCGAGTTCTATCCCGGGATGTGTTCGTACTCTGTTTTTGCTATAATTTGCAATGAGTTTGCACGGCAATCTTGTGGCGAGCTTGCTGCAAGTTCGTTCCATGGTGACTTCGAAGCTTTCGTTAACTTGCTGCAAGCTTGCACTCTTGTCATGACAAATTTGTGGCAAGCTTGCTGCAAACTAAAATTGCTATCTGGGTTTTAGCCTTTCCTCACAGGTTATACAGATGTTAACCTTTAAGGAAATATATGCAAAGGTAACTTTTAGGCAGATAATAGAGTTGACTTCCAGTGACTTACATAACTAACATTCTTGATTTGAAATCTGTTTCACAGATTATGCGATTCTGTATAACCAGTAAGGAAAAAGATTAAATTGATAACTTTCAGACTCCTACAAAACCAACATCCTTGATTTTAACCTTTTCCTTACAGGTTATGAGGATGCTGTATAACTAAAGTGACCATTTATTTTTTCACTTTAAACGGGACATTTCTTGAATTAACATATTAAATAAAAATTTAAATAAACACATATTTCTTAAGTTTTTTTTATTTATTAACCATTTTCGGCCCGGTGGTCGAAAGAGAGGACACCAATTTTAAAATTTTCTTAAAAAATCCCTTTCCGCTTTGAAGCCCGAAAAATCACTGGGAAAGGTAGGTAATAGTTCCCTTTTTGTAACATAGATGGCAGCACTGTGAAATATGACTTGCTTTTTGGGATAAATTTTATTTTTAAAATGGGTTGATGTCTTGACTCAATATGGGACATTTTTTTGAGTTGTTGAAGATAACAATTTTAGAAAATTCACTTGACCATTTTCCTCCATCCATTATCCTTGAAGTTATATTAATTTATAATTTTGGGTAAGATTCAAATTTATCTTCTGAAAGTATCAAGATAGTAGTTTGCGAAGGGGTCTTGCTATGGGGGTGTCCCCCTTTGGGTATACCCACACACACGCGCGGAAGGAGGTAACTTATTTTTTCCAAATTCTATGTCTAGAAAGTAAACTAAACCCATTCATTTATGTTTTTTCATAATATTTCAAATAACTCGTGCTGGAAAGGGTTAATGAAAAGATCAGGAATAAACACCGAAAATAAATAATTCATGTGATCTTGCCTTTTTCTGAAGAACACATTTTTGCTCCATTTGCTTATACTTGGTGTAGATTTTAAAAAAGAATGAAAATTTTGCCAATATTTCTTAAAATTAACTTTGATAATTAACGTTGCTTTATACATTGAGGCTTGCAACTGTGTTTTCCAGCTCGTCCACAACTTATTCAGAATAAAAATGATACTTTCCGAGGGTGCATTGGTGCCGGACAAACATAGAATACATTCAATTATTATACGAAAGTTAATATGATTCAAATTATTGGTGTGAAAGTATTTGAACAATTCCACCCAACGACTTTCGCTTAGAATATTCCCAGTGTTTCATCCTGTCATTTCATGTGGTGAAATATAGTTGGGACTAAGTGCGAGATAGCAGGCTTTTGACCTGCGACAAGTATAGCGGATGCTCTGTCATCGCCTGGCTACTAAACATTACAGTAGGAGTTTTTGATTATTGGCCTCTTTTTGTTTGAAATTGTTATCGGGGGTTGCTCTCTTTCTGAAAACGGGATATCTGGGCGTCCCGCAGCTATGCTTGGGAACAACGGGACAGGCTACTGTGAGGTCTTCCCTCGCACTGAAGTTCCCACAGGAAAAGACCACCTACGAACCCTTTTAGGACTAGAAGAGAAAGAGCAGCGATGTTATCTAGAGTCATAAAACTACAAACGACCTTGCGCAACCGCCGGGCAAAAAGACCGCACGTGGAGTTGACCTCCCCAGAGACCGCCAAAAGAACTCTTAAAGTTCCGACCCTCTGCCAATGATCAAATGAGAAAGGAAGCAAGGCTGGTGGTTGGAAGTTGCGGTCAGCAACCCGACAAATCCCTGAGACTTAACCTTTCGGCCACGCCTCATAGGGGCTCGGCGGAGGAGTTTATAGTTTGGAGTTTTGGAGATCTGAGGGAGATTTGATGGAGAATTGTTTGGAGTTGGATTCGAGACTCGATTCTCGAGATCGGAGAAGCCAGATCTCGGCTCGAGATTCTGCACTTGTACGGGCGTTCTTAGACTCCGTGGAATTGAAGCCAACCCTTGGCTAGATAGCTCCTTTGGAGAGCTGCAACGCATTAGAGCATTCCTTTAGGGAATCGCTAGAAAGATAGTGAGCGTCGAATACCTCACTGATAATTACCGACTACGTAACTCATCTAACCCTTTGGTGGTTACTTTGATTAATTGAGCGTCGATTACCTCAATTTCCTCTTCCGGCCTTCGGACTTACAAAACTCGCCCTGAGTTAGAAACTATTACTGAATTTTGTCAGTTGCGAATCGATAGCTTTTCGATTGTTACGAGAACTCACCACTGATAACTGCGATTGATTCCAGTTATGAACATTTTTTGACTCTCGCGATATCATCCGGAGTTATGAAAATCATTTGAATGTATTTCTTTATGTGTAAATTCTTGTATAAACGACATTAATCAAGAAACATAATTAAATATTAATGTGCTGTATTGCTTTGTCTTGTTGATCTCTGATCGGACCCGGTATCACTGGGCTAAGACATTACATTACCAAAAAACGGATATGTCTCGTTCAGAACGGGACGTATGGTCACATTATGTATAACCTATAAGGAAATAGATATACAGATAACTTTCAGATACCTATATCAACAACATCTTTGATTTTAGGCTTTTCTTTCAGGTTATACAGATGCTGCACCAACAGATTGATTTCCTTTCATGTACGGCCTGTCAAACCTGCTGCACGAACTTCGGGAATTCAATCAATCATAACGGAAGGAGCTAGAATTTTTCTCACGGATATTCAGGCGCCCGCCGTTATTTGCTTGAACGGGCGTTTGGAGCCTTTCAGTTTCAAAATAGCTTAGTCCAGGTTTGAAAGATCTGGTGACAATGCCAATCACTCAATGGAATGGTCTCGATTGGGAGATGCCACCTAACGAGTTAAGGCCATGCATTGTATGGTGATTTGTGAGTATCTGAGTATGCTCAATCACCTCTTAAAGTTAGTACCAAAAGCTTTGAAACAACCTGTACACTTTGATCATATTTAGAACTACAAGTAACGTTAATTAAGCGTTCGAAGACTAGGTAAAAATTTAGTTATATCATCCCAACAGTTTAGTTACATTAAAAAATATAAGTGGAAGTGCTCTACTTTCCTGCACACTTTCATATAAGGATTTCAATTATAACCTGCGGTCAAGAATAATTTTTGGTGATATGGAACCAAATGATTCCGATTAATATAAATTTTAAAAAAATGTTAATTGTCTAAAATGCCCGTTTTGAAAACAACGGTTTTTTTATTCAGTGATTTTTATGTATGCTGGCGATCACATCGGAAAGCGTAACTCATGATTACAGGCATTCAATGCTTCCGGTCACGGGGAAGGTCAAGTCATGGGTGCTCTATCACGATTAGACGCCGGCTTACAGGACACTCCTAATGTCAAATTACCTGTCCAAAACATCACATCCCGGTACTTCCCCAGCCAGATTATTCCCCTTATATCGCCCAATGTGACTCTTCCTCGAATGAAAAATTTGCTTCAGGGGCAACAATTCACAAGTTCTGAAGAAGTGCAAGACGAAGGTACTGGAGGAGGTGGTAGTGTGGCGGCGCTAGCGTCAAGCCACTCATTTATTATTGAAATGTAAATTGTATCTTTTGTATCTGGCAACGTTGTTATAATTCCAGATTGTATCCGCGCGATGCGATGTTGTTCGCATAAGCTTTCGTCATGTAAGTAAGTAGTGTAAGTAATGTAAATTAAATGTATATAATTTAAATCATCATTTTATTGCAACCGCACATCCAGCACACTATCTAAACACCAAATTGGTGACCTCGGAGTTGAATATTACTCTTCTGAGAACGCGTAAGTAATGACTGAACCCAGTGATTCATCGGACGGCAAGGCCGTTTCGCATTCCGAAGTTTCTCGTATTGCTGTGAAAGTGCCTCCGTTTTGGAGAGAAAACCCGGCGATATGGTTTTCGCAATTGGAATCACAATTTATTACCAGTGGGATTGTGCAGGATTCTACAAAGTATCACACTGTCGTCGCTTCGGTCGAAACCGAAATTCTTTCGCAGGTTAGTGATATTATTACTTCTCCTCCAAATGATGATATGTACAAAACGTTAAAGGAACGTTTGATTAATTTTTTCTCTGATTCTGAGGAGCGTCGACTTAAAAAATTGTTGCAAGATGTAGAATTGGATGATAAACGCCGTCTATGCTCTTACGTCAGATGCAGGATTTGGCGGGAAACCGCGTTGGCGATGAGCTGCTTCGATCTTTATGGTTGCAACGCTTGCCCACACAGATGCAAGCAATTTTAACTACATCTAGTGATGATCTTAATAAATTATCTATCATGGCGGATAAAATTGCAGACGTGACGTCTGTTAGTGAAATATGCTCTAATGATGTGAAACCGAAAGTACCGGAAACGAGCACTCCTAATGACTGCATTTCAAATTTACAAGCCCAAATAAGTGAACTTTCACTGAAAATTGATAGAATGTCGCAGTTTAGGAGATCCAGAAGCATGAGTCGGCGAAATAATTATCGCGCTCGTTCTGCTAGTCGTAAGGATCAGATGTGCTGGTACCACTTCCGTTTTCGCGAAAATGCTAAAAAGTGTGTCCCACCTTGTGGTTACAAGCAGGAAAACTAGAGGGCCAGACGTTGATGGCGGCCGACGTTAAAGGCCAGAATAATTGCCGTCTTGTAATTCACGATAGACCATCGGGTCTTAACTTCCTAGTGGATACAGGTGCTGATATTTCTGTCATACCTCCTTCATCCGCAGAACGCTGCAAACCAAAATCTTTGTTAAATTTGCTAGCAGCAAACGGCACAAAAATAAATACGTATGGAACTCGAAACCTGTCTCTTAATATTGGTTTAAGAAGAATTTTTCCTTGGTCTTTTATTATAGCTGATGTTTCTAGACCTATTTTAGGCGCTGATTTCTTAACACATTACGGAATAATTATTGATTTGAAATCTAAATGTCTTAAAGATCAGCAAACCACCCTAACTTCTACTGGTAAAATTTCTACCGAAAATACCCCATCCATAACTGCTTTAAAGTTATCTTTAAATTTTAACGATTTAATTCGGGAATACAATGATATTTTTGATGATGTTGAGAGATCTCCTATTAAAGTTCAATCTCATAATGTTACTCATGTAATTCAAGCAAAAGGTCCTCCTGTAGGTGCTAAGGCACGACGTTTAGCTCCCGATAAACTAATAGCAGCCAAACAGGAATTTCAAAATTTAATTCATAAAGGAATCTGTAGTCCTTCTACCAGTTGTTGGGCAAGTCCTTTGGTAATGGTAAGGAAATCTGATGGTTCGTGGAGGCCATGCGGAGACTACAAAGCTCTAAACGCGCAGACCATTCCAGATAAATATCCTATTAGGCATATCCATAATTTCACCTCATATTTGCACGGAAAAACTGTTTTCACAACCCTTGATCTCAAGCGTGCTTACCATCAAGTACCAATGCATGAAGAAGATAAGCAAAAAACTGCTATAATAACCCCTTTTGGTTTATTTCAATTTAATTTCATGGCTTTTGGTTTGCGGAATGCTGCTCAAACAATGCAGCGCTTGATGGATAATGCACTTCAGGGACTTGACTTTTGTTTTGTTTACATTGATGATCTTTTAATTGCTTCTTCCTCATTGGAGAAACATTTAGATCATTTGAAACAAGTTTTTGACCGACTACGAAAATTTGGTTTGGTTTTAAATCGCGATAAATGTGTTTTTGCTGTGGAAAATTTATCATTTCTTGGCCATAAGATAGATAAATATGGTATTACCCCATTACCCGAGAAAGTGGAAGCCATTTCAAATTTTCCCCGACCCAAAACAGTTCAAGATCTGAGACGATTTTTAGGCATGCTAAATTTTTTCCGTCGGTTTTTACCACAAGCGGCTCAAAAACAATTACCTTTACAAAAAATGTTGGGGAAATGTAAAAAACGCGACAAAACTCCACTTAATTGGACTGACGAATCTGACCAAGCTTTTCAAAATTGTATTAACGATCTTAAGGAAGCAACTCATCTGGCACATCCTAACTCTAACGCAGCAATAATTCTAATGACGGATGCATCCGACAGAGCTATTGGTGGCTGTATGCAGCAACGCGAACGCTATTCCTGGAAACCATTAGGTTTTTTCTCCCGAAAACTCAGCACGGCAGAACAAAAGTACAGCGCATATGACCGGGAATTGCTAGCTATTTTTGCATCCATAAAATATTTTCGCTATTTGCTAGAAGGAACTAAATTTACTATTTTAACTGATCACAAGCCAATCACTTATGCTTTTTCACAAAAAATTGATAAACTGTCGCCACGTCAAATAAATCATCTGAATTTCATTGCTCAGTTTACTGTAGATATTCAACATATTAGTGGAAAGGACAGCGTAGTAGCCGATGCTCTTTCTCGCATCGAAAGTATTTCCACTTCCCCTCTGGCTTACGAAGATATTGCTCGTAGTCAACAAGACGACGAGGAGCTTGATCTTTTACTTAAGCAACCTACTAGCTTGACTTTGCAAAAATTGCAAGTTCCAAACACAGATGTGATGCTATATTGTGATATTTCCACTCAGGTCATCCGTCCCTACATTCCAAAAACGCATAGATATCAAGTGTTTCGTAACCTACATGATCTTGCTCACCCTGGTGTGCGTGCCACAGTTAGGCTCATATGTAGCAGTTTTGTTTGGCCTAAGATGAAGCAAGACATTGTTAATTTTACAAGATCTTGCATAGCTTGTCAGAAATCGAAAATCTTGCGCCATGTGCACTCACCGCTCGCGGAGTTCAAAGTGCCAAACCAGCTATTCGTTCATATCAACATTGATCTTATAGGTCCTCTTCCATCATCACAAGGATTTTCCTATTCCCTTACAGCCATCGACAGGTTCTCCAGATGGCCTGAGGCTATGCCTCTTACTGATATCCGGGCGGAAACAGTGGCTCAAGCTCTGTACAGTGGTTGGATTTCCCGCTTCGGAGTCCCTCAGCGGATCTCCACGGATAGAGGTGCGCAATTTACGAGTGATGTATTTCACTCCCTGGCGAAAACCTTTGGAATACGTCTCTCACACACAGCCGCATACCATCCACAGGCAAACGGCGCAATTGAGAGATGGCACCGAACCTTGAAAGCAGCCATCATGTGCCACACATCTGTTCATTGGGTGTCGGCATTGCCTGCTGTTCTACTTGGTCTTCGTACCGTTTTCAAAGAAGATCTCCAGTGTTCCCCGGCTGAAATGGTGTATGGCGAAACTCTTTGCCTACCAAGTCAATTTTTCGTCCAACAGCAATCACAGGCTGCAGACAATGGTTTCATAAAGAAACTAAAATCCATATTCAGCAGTTGCGAGCAACTCCAACATCTAACCATTCTGCAAAACCTACTTTTGTATACAGAGATCTCAGTGTGTGTTCCCATGTCTTTCTGCGTGTGGATGCTATTCAACCTTCCTTGTCACAACCTTATACAGGACCTTATAAAGTTCTGTCACGAACAAATAAAAATTTCATCATCCTCAAGGATAACAAAAAAAGTGACTGCGACTATTGATAGACTTAAGCCAGCTCATCTTTTGTTGGACAATGTTAACTCTTCTAAAAGTAATCTTGACTCTCCTGGAGTCAACACACCATCTCCCACTCCTTCAGCAAAGGAGCCTGAAAAATCAGCTATGCCTTTGCCTGAAAAACCACCTATACATACACGTACTGGTCGGCGAGTCCATTTCCCGGTTAAGTATCGAGATTTTGTGTCTTAAAAATTATAGATCCAATTTTTTTCCAGGAAGGGGGATGGTGTGGCGGCGCTAGCTTCAAGCCACTCATTTATTATTGAAATGTAAAATGTATCTTTTGTATCTGGCAACGTTGTTATAATTCCAGATTGTATCCGCGCGATGGGATGTTGTTCGCATAAGCTTTCGTCATGTAATAAAGTAGTGTAAGTAATGTAAATTAAATGTATATAATTTAAATCATTTTATTGCAACCGCACATCCAGCACACTATCTAAACGCCAAAGTAGAAGGAAGCTTGTATTCAACCCCTTGAAGACCAGTCACAGGACCTAACGTTCCAAAATGGAGTGTCGTCACCGGCCCTCGCATTGTCAGCAGTTAAGCCTAATTTTACAAAAAAATGTATACAAAATCATTACTGCAAGTAAACACGCTGAAATTTCCAATTTATTATTATCGACAGTACCTGAATACAATGTAATAAAATTTTCGTGATTTAAAAAATAACACACACGCAATTGAACTAAAATAAAACTATGAACTTCCAACTGCAAACGATAATTTCGGCTCCAACCCCTTACTATAAATATTCCAGCCTTTCATCGGGCCAACAAAATATAACAAAAATCCAGGTCAAAATGAAACCAGCGGGAGTGGCCTCCCCTAAACTTTCTCGTATACTTTTCAAACATTTGTCATTTCCCTTCCCCCTGCGTTGATAAGAAGTTTGAACCAACTGTAACCCAGAATGCAATGACTATCAGAAGGTCTTTCATTGTAGATTATAGTGATAGCAAAATATTGAAGTGAATAATCATATTCAAAAAGGTGCGTATGTATTAAAACTTCGCAATATTTTTTTTTATCAAACTCTAGCAATGCGAGTTCCGCGTGCGGAGAAGAAAACAGGAGAATAGCTTGCGCATGCGCAGCGATTGCTGCCAGTACGCCAGTGAAACGAGACGCCCTAAATGTTTGCTTCCTTACAAAATCTCGCCGCCAAAATTGGTTTTTGGCAAACTGCCAAGTTTTCGGAGTGTCCCTTCTTTGCATAGGCATTTCTACCACTACGCATGCGTATGGAGTTAAACAAGTATGCGATTATACAGACCGACAGACAGTCAGCCCGTTGACGGATTTGGCCCAAAATTTTGTACGGACCTACATTCATGACGATAAAACTGTATGAAATTTTATCCATCTGGCTTTTCAAGTTTTTGAGTTATAGCGTTCGCATGACCTCGTGCATACAGACAGACAGACTTCCCTTTGACGGATTTTGTCCAAAATTTGATAGAAACCTATAAATTATGTTTAAAGACCACATACCAAATTTCATTCCCGTAGCTCTAAGAGTTTTCGAGTTATCGTGTTCACATACATACAGACAGACTGATATAATTCCAAAATTGTGTTTTTCGGACTCAGGGAGGTCTAAAACGTGGAGATTCGTCAAAATCTCGAGTTCGAATTTTTTGACGATTACAATACTTTCTCTTTGTATACTTCGTATACGAGAAAGTAAAAACGAGCTATTTAAGTGCGCAAAACTCTCGAACACGTGCAGTTGTTTACATAATCAAGCGAAATGAACCAAAAAGAAAAACCCGGAACCGAAAGTGCATACTGAAAGTCAAATGCCATATGTTTGACCGCTCTGAAAGCAGTTACCGATTCGCGCCATCTAGTAGCATTTAAAAATTCAAATAAAACGTTCCGTTTTCAAGTCGTGCATACGAGACTCTGGGCCCTGGAGGTCGATCTGAGTTCGTCGCGTCAGTCGGCGCGGCGTTTGGACCGATAGGTTTGGTTTGGATGAGAGTTTATGGCGCAAGGGCCAGGATTTGGCCATGCTGTTCCAAACAAGGTAGTAATAGTTGGGCCGATAGGAGTGGAATGGGTGTGTCGGGTAACTAGACGATGGGTGCGAACGGGTTAAATAGTACATGAAATCTTTCCATTCCACGGCAAGGCGAGCGTTAAAACTTTAGAAATAGGGCTGTGTTTCATTGATTTTTGTAACAGCACATAAAACCACGTAAATCAAAAATACCTCTTCCTGTCGGGGGATATCGCCAAAAATTTGACATGTGTTAATTGATTTCAAATTTAAAAGTCACGCACTCCAAATTCCATCCATCTGGCTTGTGACACTTTTGTGTTCGCATACCACACGGACAAGCAAACCGACAATATTTCAAATTCTTTTCTGTTCAGGCGGGTATAAGACGTAGAGGTTCATCAAAGTTTCGAAATCAATTTTTTTGTACAATTAAAATTGTTTCTTTATGTGTAATTTGTTTAAGCGAAAAGTTTAAAACGTTTCTGTAATAGAACTGATGTGAGAGCATCCGGTTTTTTTTCAGTGCCCATAGCATTATTTACCATTAATTCAAAATCATAAATAACAAACTTTATTACTTAATTAAAAGATGGCGTCTGCTAAAAATTGAATTGCCATAGCAATTTTTAAAAGCAACTTGAATGGTTTTATGCATATAAACTTATAAAAGAATAAATTTTCAGTAAGGTAACAAAGACATTTTAATTTTTCGTGATTTCATTAGCCGTTATTTTTTAACATTTCATCCATTTGAAAGCTTTAATTAAGTTTCAAAAGTCACAAACAATGAGCAGGATCTATTTTATCTGAAAACAAAATTAATTAAATCAATTATTACCGCAATTCAATCGCTTAATTGAGGTTATTTAAAAGAATAACATAAGGCAATTTAGCTGTTAAGATGCTACTCTTAATTATTTTCATTAATTTTTTCCAACCTGTTAATCATTAATACTAATTGAAAGTCTTTGCGGCATTGAAGTTTTTATGAAATGCTGAAAATGGCTATAGGGTTAGGGTGCAATTTATTTAATGTCTTAACTAACATTTACTTTCCAAATTTCTCTCTGGTTAAAATAACAATAAAAATATAATTAATATTTAATGTACAGTGTACACGATTTTCTAAACATAGAACAATATAAAATAGAATGTATTTTATTTATGTGCCTGCTAGAAAAATGCAAAGTAAAAATGGTATTACTAATATAATAGCCCAGATCTGTCTCTCATTGATCCGGTAACGCTCTGACGTCTCCAACAATAAAACTCGCGCCATAGCACTGCGAGACGTTAAACGGCATTATTTCATTGTTAGAGAACCTAAATTTCAGTAACTTTAAATTTAAAAGAGTAATTGTCATTCTAATTTCAAATTTAATAGCTCTAAGATAGTGAAATAAAATTTGCTATCGATTGATATAAAATTTATCTCGCTATGATCAATAGTTCCCGAGAAATTTTAAATTATCTATCCTATTAAAATTTGAAGGTAAACAAACGTATGTATGTATGTATGTCCGGCTATCTTCTCACTAACCGCCGAACGGAGTAGCGCGCGGAAAGTACCAAAAGATGGGCACTAATCCAAGGAATCCATTTCGGCCATTTAAATTCCGAAATTACAATTAGTTAAAAAGATATTAATTAAAAACATCAAAGTGAATGAATTGACGTGCTTCCATCTATTGGCAGAATTATTTTTTTCCCTATTATTAGTTTTCGCATCCGGTGTTGCATTTTTTTTATTTATTTAACGGAAGTTTTTATTTCCTTTTGAGCGATCTTCTGTGTTCTTCTGTGTTTGGATTTATTAACAATTGAAAAAATCGTTTTCCTGCATTTTTCTTTCTTTTTTTTGTCGTGCGGTGTTTCGCAACATTTACGTTTGTTGGGGGAAAATATTTAATAATTTTTATCCGTTTTTTTTTCATTATTATTCGTTTTATTTTTTCTTTTGCAAAGCAAATATAATGCTAATCTGTTTTAATTTATAAGCATAAGAATTCTCGCGTTTTCATTCAAATCAAACTGCTTTAAGGTAGTAAAAAAGCTAGAACTGAAAGTTTTAATCCAACAAGAGAGGATTCAAAACAGATTTACGTTTGTTGGGAAAGCTTAGTGACAATATTTGTAGGGAAAGAAACAGAGGCGGGTATATGAAAAAATGTGGATTCCGAGAAATGCTGGGTTATTAACTATAAGGTAATTAAAAGGTTGGATTTAAAAATTTTAATTAAACAATATAAGATTCAAAGGATTTTTTACATTTTGGGGGAAACGTAAAGTTTATGTTAGCGACAATATCTGTAAAAAAAAAAAACCGGAGGCGGGCATATGAAGATTAAAAGACTAGATTTGAAAGAATATTTACATTTGTTGGGGAAAGTAAGTGACAATATTTGTTGAAAAAAATATAGCCGGGCATTTGAAAATATGGATCCCAAGGCCTCACGTGATAGCACTTCTCTCCGCCCGGGAATATCCCATTATTCAAGATTGCCCGTGCAACGCCGAGCCATGCAGCTAGTCAAATTAATTTCCGTTTTTTAATAGAAAGTGGTAAATGACTTCAGTGGTATATCATGCGCGTGATATAGTTTGGACGCCACGATGCATCTGATTATTTATTGCAATCGTGATGATATAATTTGATAATATTTTTTGGTAACGTTACAATTTACACAACAAGGAAAGAAAGAAGTGCAAGAAAAATTGTTGAGCAACGAAAAATACGTCACACGGAATGTTGTTTACCAAGAGGTTTTCAGAATAAAGAAAGATGTAAATGATATCTAAATAAAAAATATTTCCTGTCATAAAACATATGTTTATTTTATTTGCTTTCAATCAATGTTAAACATTTCTCTCGCATATATATCTATTTAAATACGTCAAATTTGACGGGAAATCTCTCGATCGAAGAGGCAATTTATACCCGTCTTACCATGACGAGTGATTTTCTAGAACAATTAATAATCGTAATACTTTAAGACATCTCAAAAGCATAAATCAACACTATACAAAAATAATACGAATAAATTTAAAAATTTATTATTGATTTTCACGCGAACGTTAAGATAAAATGTGCCTAATGTTCTTAAACTAAGTTGCGACTAAAATAAAAATTAATTTAAAAAAATTGATGACAACATATGTCCACCACTGGAAAGATTTCATGTTATATAAAAGATTTGAAAAGCGACTGGCAGTAATCATACACAATTGCATAAGGAAGATAATACTATCACTGATTTTCTTGGTGTAACTGTTTTAAAGGGACATACAACTGTTAAACCTCGAAAATTTTCGATTTTATGGAAAAATATATATATTATTCCTTTGCCTTTTCTGAACAATTTAAAACAATCCGCGTTAAAAAAAATCCCATAATTATGAAAGTTATGAAGGAAAATGTATGAGTTGCTCAACGTAAACATTGAATATGGCCATATCTTGAAAGCGCTATAGCTCAAAATGTGTTTTTTTGATATTGCGCGCACGATATCTCAAGAACTGTTGAATATTTTTACATAAAACTTTTACTGAATATGTATTGTGCTATGTTCTACAAATTAAACCACAGTTTTGTACATATTTTCTCCAAAGAAGTCTTTTTTTTTTGGGGGGGGGAGGTATAAGAAAAGTTGAAATGTTAACAATTTTTTACATTTTGATTTTAAATTGTCATATAAAATAGAAATTAAATTTAAATCTTAATAAATTGAGGTTCAGTTTCTTAAACGGAAAGTTTGGATTACTTAGATACCCAAAATATTGTGTTTAGACGAATATTTTATCCGTAATCATGCGCGCGAGGTGACTATCTCATTTTTCTCTATAAATTATACCCATATTTATTACTCTCTGAAATAAATACAGGTATGAAGGTTGAACACGTGTGCACTTTAAGAGAAAGAACAGATATTTTTCTAGAAAAAAGTTAGTTTGTGATTTGCATTGTTTCAGAGATCATGTATCGAATTTGACAGATTCCCCACATTTTTCGAGCTTGAGAGTCGCATGTCCCCTTAAGTTTTGTTTTATTTAATAGAAAAGACAAATCCCTAATATTTTCGTCAGTAGTTGTTGAGGAATGGGCAATAATATTACAGATTTTTCCTAAAGTCTGTTAAGCTGAAAGTTTCATTTGCTGACGGTCGCAACCCATATCAGCAACTTCGTTATCGGAATCCGATTAAGCGTCTGAAAGGCACAAATGAACTTTTGAATTCGAAACCCCTGTAGAGGCCGAAATTCATTTTTCTTTTCCCATTCGAAAAGGAATGATTAATTTCTATCTGATTTCCTGTTTTTTTTTTGAATGTATGAATTTTTGTTCTTTCTTCTGTTTTAGGATAATAAAGGGTTCAATGGCAAAGACACGAATTGAATATACTTTATTGAAGTTGAACCTGCGACCATCCTGCCCGATCAGAAGGGTTTGAGTGATCGTTAATAGAGGTTAAATTAACTCTGTGTCTATGGGTCGAAAATTCCGCGCGAAACGAAAGTTATTGTTTGGAGGGGTGCCGCTTGGAAAAGTTACACTGTATTAGGAGGTGCTACTCTGAGCGGAATTTTCGAATAGCCCATATAAAAATTATTACTTTTAAAATTTTTATGACCATCGCTGTCGGTATTCAAAACTTTAAGGGAACGAAAAGGATTTAACTTGAGATCCTGTACAGCTAAAATTTAATTTCAGAAGATTCCGACCAAGAAAATAGCAGAAAACTTTGTAAAAACTATTTATTTTTAAACAGGTTGAAGTCAATTTTTGAAATTTCTAGGAAAATTTGTGATGATTTGCAGCGTTTGTGATCTAAATTGTATTTAACTTCTGTACATTAATTTACTGAACTCAAAGTATATTATATATATATAATTGTTATTTAATAATTCTTTTGTTTGAGTTTCTGCTTTATTATTATTATCCTTTTTTGTTTCTTGTGTTTTACAAGTTGGTTTTGTCTTGTAGCACCATTGGTGCTTTTGTGTTGCATGTGTTTTTTTTCTATTCGCACGTAGCTCTGTAATCCATACCTTCCAAATATTATAACTTTTTTTTTCATGACTGGTCTGATTCCTCCCCGTTTATCCTTGTTAACTCTAAAACCTCTGGGTGAGTCGGTCGGCGTGGGTTATGTATGTATGTATATATATTGATCCATTCGTTTTGCAACCAAATCATGGAAATCGAACTGCATCAATAAGTGAAAAGAGTTACAGCATAAATTAAAAGTTTGGGCTATTAGTTTTGTCACATAGCGCAAATAAACGTCTAAGGAATCTTAAACTTTTCGAACAAACCCTTTCCCCATCAGTAATCTTATCATCCACACCAAAAGGCCCGTCTATATGACCCGGGGGATGCCCAAAAGCCAACAATCACTTGCAAGTCCAATCCAGAACAAATGGTTTAATCTGCGCTCCTCCTCTTTAAACACTCTAAAGGAAGAGAGAAGTTAACATTTAATGGATCGTCCAAGACTCGATTACAGAGGGCCCTATCCGAGCAACAGACGATCTCGCCGACCCCTTCATGCCAGACAAGCGAAGACAAATATCACCCCTCGCCCTTGTTATTGCATTTCTCACTCATCTGGAAATAAGAGAATCCATTCGGATTCGGGAATAGCTCCGGAAATTGGGATCGATTGGAAGCCCGACGCCTGGAAAATCAGTTCCTTGACTTTGAATTCCTCCACACTCACCCTTGCTTTGCGAAAACTGAATTAATTTTACTTGTCCCCCCCAACTTTTACTCATATGAAACAAGCACCTAACCTTTTCCGGCGCAGTGGTTGCAAAAGAGGACACCAACTTTAAAATTTTCTAAAAAAAAATCCATTTCCACTTTGAAACCCGGAAAATTGCAGGAAAAGGTAGCTGATAGTTCTCCTTTTAGAAAGTAGATGGCAGTACAGTGAAATTTCGCCTTTCATTCCCGAAAAAATATAGATTTAAAATGCCCAAATTTCTTGACTCAGGGATAGGAATTTTTTTGAGTTCTTGACCTTTACAATTTTAGCAAATTCACTCGACAATTTTCCTCCAATATTTTAGAAATTTCATGATTGTGTATAAAATTTAACATTATTTTTTGAGCGTATCAAGATGGCTATGTCCAAAGGGGTACTCATGTGAGGGGGTGTCTCCAAAGAGGGACAACGAAACGACCCCTCCACAGGAATAGGTGTTTTTTTT